>JAQGAT010000006.1:0-137946 GCA_034687845.1 Pantelozetes paolii | reverse complement strand
GAGAGAGAGAGAGAGCACTAAAATATCCGAATGACAACTATATTGACGCTTAAACGCACCGCAAAATCTTGAACGTCAACAGAAACAAAAAAAAGGGTATATAAGGGTATATCCAGTGAATTAGTGAGCAGTTCTGCAGCAAAACTATCGGATTGGGTGAAAATATTCAGACCACCTAAGCTTAAATGTACCTCAACTGAGATGCCTGTGCTCTGCCTGTGCCAGCGCTCAACTACGGCATTAAGTGTCTGATTAGAGGCTAAACTTACTTCACTTTTATGGCACAAACACAGAGAAAATTGTGAGAATAAATGTGAACAACAGTAGAGAATAGTAGTTCTCTCGAGCACTTAGAGCTTAGGTAGAGCTGAGAATAGCATAGCATAGCATAGCATCTGCTAACAAGACTGAAACGATAAAGAATAGTCTCAAACAAACAATGATTACAAAACGTGATCCAAATATTGACGCTAATAATTCTCCTGACAAGTAGTAGCCTTCAGGTGCGCACAACTAGAGATGACTGGGTTTGCGGTCAAATAAAAGATTAAAGTATAGAGAAACTAATCAACATATCCTGAAATGAGTCTAAATGACAGGTTTAGCACTTTCCCAAACAAATGCTTTATTGTATACTCAAAACACTTGTTAACTAAGGCTGAGAACAGACTCACTCTTCATCTCATGTATTCATTGTTTGACATCTTTATAACTCAATCGATATTATGTATGAAAATATCAACAAAGCCTTCAATTTTAATGCAAATTCAAACTCAAACTTAAATTGATTTTAATTTAATTGAAATTATTTTTGATTGATATCTGTATTAATATTCAATAATTATTTTGAGTTTTAATAACAATTTCAAACAAACTTTTAAACTCTGAAATACTGACAGCAAATCAAATGTTATAAAACATATTACTTAAGCACAAGACTCAGCACTCGAGGCCTCATATCAAGTGAATTAAGAGTCAAAAAAGTTTTTTATTATAAACAATGAGATATAACTTATGTTTGAATGCAATTAAGATTTAATAATAAACTTATATTTCTATCAAAAACACTATTAAAATATAAATTCTTTAGTATTTGAGTAAAAAATAATTGAATTTTCAATGGATTTCATCATTTGATTGAATAATTAGTTTTATTTATTGATAGAAACGTTACTATAATTGACGACTATTTTTGTAAAAACTACTTATTTTTATATAAAACCTTAAAATAATGATAATTTTTATGACTTAAAACTTAATTTATATGAGAAATGTTGTTTTGCTTAATCAGCATTACTTTCATAATAATTGCTGCGTTGGTTGACTTCAAAATTGTTATTCAATTCACTGATAATTAATTCACTTCTTCTCAACATTTAATTAAAATATTCAACAAATAGTATAGAGTTTTATGTTTTAAATATGAAAATAATGTTTATATTAATAATAATTAATAGATTTTATTGTTTTAAGTTTTGATTGAATTTATATATGCTTTAAATGAGTGTATGATTTAAAGATAACAACAAAAAGTCAAAACTCAGATCAAAAGTTCAAAATAAATGTTTGAATTGAGAGCAAAATCCTTATAAAACAAATTGTTTTTTCATATTTTATTAATAAATGATTTGAATATTTCTAATCCAATAAATCACTTAACTGTTGGACAACTAATGTTCACTCAATTGATCACATTTTTCAAGTTTTTTATTTAAATCAAAGCAAAACTAAAATCTAATGCGAAAAATAAAATAATAAAAACTTACGTTTGAATGAAACCAATGATTCAATGATTCAATGATTTTCAAAGATTTCAATAAATTTTAAGAAAACTTTTTTCTTCATTCAGTGAAGTATTTATGACAAAAAATATATGAATTCTTTGACTTAATCTAAGAGTTAATGAAATACAAGTAAATCCAAAGAATTTATACAAATATTTAGATTTAAATATCATTTCAACTGATATCCAATACAAGTGTTTTCAATGTCTTAATACAATTGTATAAATTCTTTTGATAAGACATTTCACATATTATTTGATTTGAGATTATATCCAATGACATAATTAATGATTCAATTAATCAAACGCTTATACAGTTTATGATAATCATTGGAGACATCACTGTAGACATTGATAATTGGATTCAAAGTTAGTTTACTCGTTGTAATGCTTTCTCTCCCCTACCTGTCCCCTACCCCACCCCCTGTTCTTTCAGTCATTATTAGTTATTGAGTTTTAAGTAAAATAAGGAAAATCTTTAATGTTATGAATTAATTATATTTTGCTCATCTAATGTGATGCTGGTGCAAATAGGAATGACTAGGTTGTTTTGGGCAGACATAGACTGATGCAGTTCCCACGCCCTCATTTTCATTGTGAGGTCAAACAGCACTGTAATGAAGTACTGGTGCGATGCGACTACACGTTTGATGTGTCCGATAATATATGCAGACATCGAATCCTTACCCAAAATAAATCACTTCTTTTAAAATATTATGAGATATACTGCACATCAGATACACAGTCGACTCAGAGATCAACTTTTGGCACAAGGATTCTGAGCATGAAATTCCTCAACAGGTGGTCTACTTTTCATATGATTTCAACAAAACATTATTTTCATTGCAATCATTGAAACCGAAATTTCAATACTTCTATCATATCATAGATATATTTACTTCAACACAATTGCATCAATAAATACCAATCCCTTTAATGTATTAAATTATATTCAGGTATATTTCACTTCAATATCACAGGCATTATCAGATGGAATGTTAGTTCCGTTCAAAATAGCTTCAAAATAATACGAATAAACGGATTGTCAGGAAAATAATTGATTACTACTTGTGCTCTAAATTGCAATTTCATTACAGACAGACTTAAGACAATTATTCAAAACCAATACAATTGTATTTAACAAATAGGTGCCACCAAGTCGTGAATCTCACCCCTGAATAGTTTGCAATAAAGAAAAACTATATTTTATATATTTGAAGATAATATCAGCAATTAAATTATTGATGACCTTGGTCATCCCAGGAATATTTAATGCAAAGTTTATGCAAATATGTTT
Source organism: Pantelozetes paolii (assembly GCA_034687845.1). Classification (NCBI taxonomy): domain Eukaryota; kingdom Metazoa; phylum Arthropoda; class Arachnida; order Sarcoptiformes; family Oribellidae; genus Pantelozetes; species Pantelozetes paolii. Next base: position 134,866 of record JAQGAT010000006.1, on the reverse strand, counting down.
TGCAATAAAAAAAAGTGAAATTAATATTTGATTTGAACTCAAGACTGAAGACTGATTTGAATGATTGTATCAGTGCTTGGGTTTAGTCGTCGGGGAATGTATGAGAAAATGTTTGCGACATTATAGCCGACATGTGCCGACACAGCCGACGGTAGTTAACACCTACTATCCAACTGATGCAGACATAGAGCTGTTAGATATGACCAAACATTAAGGGTTTTCTGTCTGAGTATGTGCTCTGGCATTGCATTGGTATCACTAAAACACTGGAAATATACGTAAAGTTAAGGGCGAGGAGTGTATGAGGAATATGAGGAATACTAAATAACATCAAACAGGTGTCCTTCGCCCCCGCAAAACCCACCTCAACCTCGTATATGAACTGACTCTTAGACTCAACTTTCAATACAGACAACACTAAACGCAATATTGAATGCAATACTCAATGCAATACTGAATTCAATACTGAATGCGATCGAAGCTATCAAAACGTTTTCAACAAATCTTTTGAACTCAAGAAAATAAATTTTAATGAAGAGTCTGAAGAGAAACACTGTTTTCAAGCGTTTTGATGATCTGTTGGATAATTATTTGCAGCACTTCTTAATTTAGTCTATCGTTTGGTCTATCGGTTTGGGGCTATCGGTTAGGCTATCGGTTGGCCTATTGGTTGGCCTATCGTTTGATCCAACGAATAGATTGTTTGCAAAGATTACAACAATTTCTTTGTCAAGAAATACAGTTTTATCGCATCATATGTTTGCCTGAATTTAGTTTAGTTTTTCATTTGAGACAATATATTGTGCAATATTATAGCTATTTGTGCAGAACTCTATGCGCTAACAATTTTTTGTTGTAAGTAAAACCAGTTTTTTCTCCTTTGGCTTTTGTACGGCACAGGTATAGCGTCATTGTCTGCTGTAAATCGAGAGATTGGGCGTTGTTTTAATGTAATTTCAAAAAATAAAATCAAAGCAGAATATGAATAGAGAGAACATTGCGAGCAAAGGAGCAGAGCATGGGAGCAGAGGAGCAAAGGGTACAGGGTACAACAAACTATTTATGAGATAAGGGGCTAATATTGCACTTACAGTGCACTTACGGAACGCTAATTATCTTCTCTTATAACGCATTGTACTTAATGTCGACTTATTGTCACATTTCTTATACTTTGTTTCCATAATTAAAATATTTGGAGTTATTTTTGTTTTTATCTCTTATTACAGGTATTTTTGATCACAAATTGTTTGACAATACTGTATATGCGTTGAACACGATATGTGTTAACAATTTATGTGTTAATTAAAGTCAGTTTATACTCATTTAAGAAACAATTTTCTGTTTTAATCACATTATTGTGAAATATATTGTAATATATTTCAATTGTTTTTAAAAATAATTTCAATAATTAAAAAAATATTTATAATATTTTTGCATAAAATCTTTTTATGAAATATTATTTATGTGAAGATTATTATCAAAATATTTCAGAGTTATTAAGTTATTATCGATAAAAACCTTTTTATAAAAATATTTTTCATTTCAAGCAATCAATAGATTTAGATATCATTCATATGTTATTGACTTTATTTTGAAAATTTATTTTGAATTTTTATTTCAAACCCAATATATATTGTTTGGAAATTTAAAATAAAAAATAAAACTTAAGTTAAAAAAATCAAAAACAGATTTTCATTGAATAAGTTGTCATCAAATGAAATGAAAAGTGAATGAAAGAGTTGACATAAGACTTACATAAACTGTTGTTCACTTGATTTGTAACAAAACTTTATCCAAAACCAAATGAGTTTAAAATGATTTTCATTATAAGTTCAGTTGATTTGTATATATTGTTCACAAATGATTGAAATCACACATAAATTCATTAATAAAACAATTATTAAACGTTTTGTTAAGAAAAATGTGAGACTTATTGATGAATCTGATAAACAAGTGATCAATAAATATCATAAAAGTCTTATTATTATATTTTCAAGCAATTAAACGGAGCATTAAAATCAGGGCAACTTAAAAGGTCAGCACTTGAAGTGAGCAAAATTAAAACTTACGGGTTGTTAGTTTAGATGACGTGAGTCTAACGACCCTTCACTAAACCAAGAGTTCGGTTAAAACAATGGTAACCGTATTGCTATTGCTATTGCAGATCGGTTTTCAGCATAAAAACTCATCCATGCATTGAATCCATGCATTGAATGCATTGAAAGCATAGATCGCATCTCCAATGCTTACACTATACTTAAGATTAACGTATTATCAATGTTTAACTTATATAACAGGTATATATTTATGCAATAACTTATGATCAAAGCATTTCAGGCTGTGCTGTCTTAAACTTTTTAATAGTGTTATAATAGGCTTTAACAAGACTTACCGATCCCTCCCGCGCTTCAAACAAAACCCTGAGCTTTACTTAACTCTGATTTAGTATTATTTGAATTTCATTTCAAATTTACTTATTTTTGATTTCGATCATTGATTTTAGCTTAAGATTTACACAAATAGATGGTAATGATCAATGTCATTTCATCTTGATCAATTTTTAATACGAGTTTTAAAACAATACTAACGATTGTACTGAAAAATATTGTATTCAATAATTTGAGAAAATATTTATTTACAATAAGACGACATAATATCAAATATTATTTGAAATAATTGTCAAACAATTTGTTAATATTCTGGGAAATAGTGTTCACAAAACGATTACAACATTTCCTTTTCAAACACTATTAAAACTTGAATATAACCCACACAAACGTAGTCACACCTGAAAAAAGTTTATGAAGTTTTATAGTTATTGATATAATATATAATAGTTTTTGAATTTATTCCAAAAATATTTGGATTTTTTGAACTTTTTATTAATTTTTCATTTTTGTAAACCTATTGGAAAAGTGTTTATATTTTTTCTGAATCTCTTTTCAATTGAATCTTTCAGTCATTAAATGAATTTATTTATAAAAATTTTTGATCATTTTATTAAACCATAAAATATTAGTCAAAAGTTTGACTCAAAACCATTGAAATATCAAACGAAAGAAAATATAAGAAAAATGTTTGAAAACTAAAAAATACTTAATTATAACTCAATTAACATAACTTTGAATGCGTTTTGATATAAAGAGTTAAATAAATGATTGAAAATATAATTAATATAATTATTTTAAATCGCATTTCAAGTCTATAATCAAAACTTAATTTATAATGAAATCAATGAAAGAGAAAGTATTGATGAAAAACGTTAAGTAGTTTTGTGTCAAAACTTAAAATTATGTTTCAATTAAAGTTTAAAACCATTTTTCAATACAGTATTAAATATTGTATATAATTATTGAATGAATAATAATTTGATGAAAACTTTTAATGTTTTGTTGTTTTGCTTGAATTGTTTGAAAGGTTTTTTGAATTTTAATCTTTATTTTGATAACAAATCTTATCATTTGTATTGAAATCTTGATTAAACTTTTTTGTTGTAATAATTTTTACTCAAATAACAAAATAACAAATTTTTCAAGAGTTATGAATAAATTTAAACAATAATTGATTTGATTATCAATTAATTATCATTTAATTGATTGATCGCTTCATTGAGTCAATGATTTCCTTAACTCTAATTTCTAATCAATTTTCTTCATAACTCAAAACCAAAACCTGTTTTCAATCAATAATTGCATTAAAATTAATGAATATTTATATTAATATTGATTAATGTCTTAAAGATTTTAATTATTAATTCATTGAAAAAGATATCAAATATTAATTAATTATCAAATTATTGACTCAAATGAGCGCTTAATCTAATTGTGTAAAACAGCTCATAAATACTGAGATTCGGGTGCTTTTGATATCATTTATAGAGAAGTGGACCAAAGCTAGTGCTAAGTTCAAGGTTCAGGGTTTATGTGCTATGAATTTGTTAGATGTTAGCCCACATCCACTCAATTATATGCTTTCACTCAAACATCATAAAATGTGAATTAAATATTATATAAAAATTGAATTTTGACTCAAATTTAAATGTTTTATATGTTATGAAGGCTTAAAATCGACCGAAAGGCCAAAGGATGTGATAATAAGCCTTAAATCCAATTGTTTTTCACTTTAATAACAATTTATTCAAACATTTCGTAAATCTTTAAATAAATTATAAATAGATTTCAAAACTAAAGATAAAAAAAATCAATTAATTGTAACCCAATTCGTAAAGCAATGGACCCAATAAACTAACCAAGCATATTTTTTTAACAATTAATCATCCTGTTCAGATAATTTTATAATCAAAGATCAAAACTAAGTTTTGATAAGTTTTATTGAATAACTTACTAATATTGAAAAAAGACTGAGCAATGTCAATAATGTGAACAATATATGATGAATATATGATCAAGGGTAATTGCTTTTCACTGACATCTATACGTGAAGTGATGTGAAAACCCCTGAAATAATACTTTGTTTCAAAACAGTGTTTGATAACATGTTTGGCGCCACTAATGGCTAAACAAATATTATTTTAATGACATTTAAATTAAATTTAAATTAAATTTTGCGTTAATTTTGTCTTAAATTTACATTTTTTGACAAAACTTTTATACATTTTTACATAAATTTTCAATTTTTTAGACAATGTTTTGATAACTGAATGCAATATTAAGTCATGTATTCACTGAAAGATTTGCTCAAATGTTGGACAAAACAAACCATTTATTCAATGATTTGTAAATTAATTTAGTTTTAAGTCTTTGCCATCAATTGGTTCAACAGATGATGTCATCATTAGAGGAAAGGGTGTCTAAACAACAGCTGTTCAAAGAAGTCCAGTTCGCGCTCTGCGAAGATGTCCTCCAATTTGAAAACGTGTGTAAATTTGTGCTCATTTTTGGTCTTTATTTCAATTGATTTTATCTTCAGGTGAAGAAGTTGTTGCTCTCAGGGGGCGGGAAGTTCTTCAACTACTTGTCCGACAATGTGACCCATCTTATAGGTGACAATCCCGATCACCACTCGGTCAGTGAAGCCGTTGAGATATACGAGAAACCAGTTTTGACCGTAAGTTTGGGTTCAATTGAATTCACTTTCACTTTAACTCCCTTTCCATCCATAGAGTCGATGGGTTTGGTCGTCAGCGAAGGCCTCGGAATTGCTTCCGTAATGAAGATATTTAAGACATTTTAATATAATCTTTAAAATACTATTCATTTGTTTACTGATCACAGAATCGCCGGCTTTTCTCCCTTCAAAAACCAACTGTTCTCTAACATAAACGCCTGTCCATCCAATATAACCGGTGCTGACGTGCAATCTTTATGGGCAATGATTACATACTACGGCGGGTCGTTTAGCCTGCAATTGACCCCTGAGTGCACTCATTTGATATCAACGAAACCCGAAGGCCTTAAGTACGAGAAAGCCATCAAAACCAACGATAGGACCAAAATAGTGACACCCGATTGGGTCATCGACTCCGTGAAGAACAAGTCCTTATGTGACGAAGACTTATATCATCCGAGACTTCTTATATTTAATACCCAACCCTCCGCTTCAGTCAAAGTGGAATTGACAGACGTGTCGATGCCTTCGGTCACTGTTAGCGCCGGCAATCCTATATTGTCTGCCGTAACCTCAATGACCACATCACTAAGTGCTCCACAACTGGCACTTAGAACTGTTACACTGCCCACCACTGCAATGATTACCACCTTCTCTATAGCACAGACACCTCAGGCCACTCCTACCACAGTTCAGGGCGGAAGGGTTCGGGTGTTTCTACCTCCTCAACATCAGGTTCGTCTCATGCAAATGAAACAAAACCAAATCAGACAACTGTGTCCACCGGTCGGGCCTTCGGGACAAGTGGTTAACGTTCAGCAAATGATTCAAAGACAAGCACTTCCACAGCATTTATCTCAACAACAATCACAGCTACAAATGGACAGTCAGTCAGACCCTAACCAACAGTGGAACTTAAATCAGCAATATATGGCTCAGAGCCAATCATCCGGTGCTCAAAGCACTTTCACTTCACAACCCATTCAAGTCATATCCCAATCCTCACCAGAATTAGCAAAACTAAGACAAATGAATACAACAGTTATGTCTCAACAACAGCCTCGACAGGTATACCTCGCCGTTCAGCAGACCCGACCCCAGCACTTCATACAAGTGCCACAACAGTCTCAACAGAGACAGCAATCGAATATAATTATACAACAAAGAGCTCCGAATCAAACCAACGTTCCTTCACTGCGACTACAACCGGCGCCCCAACAACTCATCCAACTTCAGCAAAGACAACCCATTAGTCTCCAGTCGGGGGCACAGTATGTAAGGGCTCCGCAACAGATCATTATTCAACAGCAAAACCAACAGACCATTCAAAGACAAATTCAAATGCCTGTCCAACAGCAACAACAAGTGATTCAGGTTTGGAACGGGTTATTGGGTTTTGATATTTGTTTTAATTGTATTAATGTTTAGAACAATGCGTTGCAAAACCAATCCCAACAACCCATGGGTGCTATCGGTCACCCACAGGTGCAACAACAGGTGAGAATGGCTGCCAATCGTATGCCTCAACAGTTTGTTCAACAAAATCAGATGAGAGGACAACAAATTCGGGGACCGATAGCCACACAACAGATCATTTCGAGTGCAATACCTTCAGGTCAGCCGCGGGTTTACATGAAAGCTCAAACGCAATATTCACTTCAAGGACAACAGTTTGATCCACAACAACAACAACAGACACAACAACCCCAACAGTTCATGAGAGCACAGACACCTTCTGGCACTCAATTACAGTTCATTCGCGGCCCTCAATGGACAGGACCTCCCGACCAAACTGGTCAACAGCATCAACACTTGGCGTCTATGAGACCGCAGAACATTTTGGTGACCACTCAGTCCGGACAACAACCGACTCAACAGCAGATATATCAATGGCAACAGCAGGACATCCAAAGGCGACAACTTATGCAACAACAACAAAGTCAACAGCGTTTTCAAGTGTCTGCCGGTGCGGCACAGGACAAGGTTAGACCCACTGTGTCTGTCGTAAGTGTTAGCTCTTCGGCCAATACAGATATCGGTGTGACCGCAGCGACATCGACCTCAACCGTCCGCATAGCGCAAACACCGCAAACCGTTACCATTAGTCCCAATATAACCCTTTCCAACAGCCAAAGCAATACCAGTGCAGTCTCAGTGTCAGCACAAGTAAGCCCTGTAAGCAATACCAACACAACAACCACTGCTACTCCTATAGTCAATCCTAAGACCAAAACAGCTTTAGCTAATCTGCTTAATAACCGACTCCAGAGCGGGAATACCGGTCTGTCCAGAGGTGACGGAAACAACTCTTCTAGCGATGGTTTTCCTCCTAATGTTTCGGTTACGGGTTCTACGGGTTCTCTATCTCTTTCCTCTTCTACTTCTATGCCAAATAAGACAGGTTTCGTTGGATCTGCCGGTGTGTCTCCCGGTGTGGTAAGGATTGGCATGTATTCTCACCTATACTTATGTATTGCATGAGTCATGACATCATTACTTGTGGTCTCACTTCGCATGAATTGATCCAATGTTTAGACAATGAATAACATTAACACTGATTCCAGGCTTTGTCTTCGGGAGAAATGGTCGGTCATGACCCGCACCACAACCAGAATCAAGTGATGCAAATCCGCTTTTATGGCATTGAGTCCCGACTCCAGATTCCACCCGACCTGTGCTTAATTGGTTGTGTTTTTCATTTGTTTGGTTACGAAAAACTCGTCGAAACCAAACTCATAGAGCTTTGGAAAAACAAACTCAAGAAAATTGGGGCCGAAGTGGAGGACACTTACAGTAGTCAGAAGTGCACTCATGTTCTGTGCGATAACTATAACAATCCATTCATACAACAGGTAAGCACTGGATGTTTGATAACTTGATTTTAATACAAATTCAAAAGTGCTTAAGAGAGGGAAAGCGTTGTGTTTCTGTGTTTTGGTTGAATGATGTTTTGGCACAGAAGAAGATGACTGCGCCCTCAAAGATATACCATTTGCCGCACGCCTTCGACGACAACAAGCCGTGCAAACAACATGTAATGCTTTGTTTGTTTTGCACCCAATGTTTATCTAATGATTTGAATGTCTGATCAATAGGTGATATCAATGACTGGTTTTGAAGGGGAAGAGAGACTGCGAGTGAAGGAAATGGTTTTGAAAACAGGGGCTAAATATACAAATTATTTGACACAGAATAATACGGTTTTGATTTGTAAAAGGTTTGTTTGTTTTCATCTCTAATTCAATCGCAAATAACTAATCGTTTGTTAGACTCGAAGGCAATAAATATCGGAAATCCATTGAATGGCGTTTGGCTATCGTTAACACCGTGTGGTTACACGACGTCCTCTTCGGCCAATACGATGCCTTACAACTCAAGAATATACCGAAAAAGTATCAAAACTTTGATTTGAAAGACCAGTTTAGGATTGAATACACAACTGTTCCGCACCTTATGAATCCGTGGCGACAACCGATCCGACTCTCGGAAGAGTACGTTAGGAATAAAATCAATGATAAGATGGAAGAGAAGTCTAAAACGAATGCAAACGAAGAACTCATTGATAAAAGTCTGACAAAAGAAGACAATATTAATAATAAGTCTGAAGAACCAGAAGAACCGCAAACCAAACGATTGAAAGTCCAGATCATTGATAAAACTCCGATTGTTATCAAAGAGGAGATGCCGACGCCTACAACCCTTTCCGTCAACATATTACCAGCTCTTCCATCAAATCCAGAACAGGTCAACAACGTTCGGGTACTATTGACTGCAGTCCCGAACGAATTACGACCAGAGTTGCGGTCAATTATCTTACGATTGGGCGGAAAACTGACTAATATTAGTCAAGAGTGCACTCATTTGGTCACCAATAAGATCTCCCGAACCGTTAAATTCATGTGTTGTTTCAGTTATTGTAAATTCATTGTCACTTCGGAGTGGATCACAGAATCGGGAAAACAGAACCGATTTGTTGACGAAATTGATTACAAACTGAAAGACAGTTTCGGAGAAAAACATTTTGGCTTTAATTTAGAGCACTCGATGTCTATAAGAAATACCCAATTGTTTAAGGGTTTTGTGTTTTATATAACCAATGGTTGCATACCTTCGCCTAAAATCCTAAAAGAGATAATACAGAGCGCCGGCGGACATGCAGTGACCACAAAGAGGCCGACGCGAAGACAATTGTTTAAAATGAGGGAAAATAGTATTAAATTCTTTGTCATCTCTTGTGATAATGACCTCCACTTGTGTGACATCTTCTTCAGCCGAAGTGTCGGTAAGTATTCAGCGATTAATTGATTTTCATTTCACTTATAATTAATTGATTTTATTTTCAGACGTATTGAACGTTGAGTTCATTTTGTCCGCAATTGTCAGACAAGACATTGAATTGGATTTGTTTTCAATCAAACAAAATGTATTAAAAGATAATTAAATGACAATAAAATCAAACATTAATTGTTTCTTTGCATCCCATTGACGGTCGCACTGGTATGTTGTGGAGTGGTATTGCCTATCAGACCACTGGGGCCTACGTTAGCGCCGGTAGTCTCTGGGCTATGCTTTTGTTTCTTCTTTTTCTTGTCCTTCTTCTTCTTCTTGCGTTCTTTGTCGTCGTCGTGTCGTTTCTGTTTCTTATGCTTCTTCTCATGGGTCACATCCGTGGCCTCCGAGTGCGAGTCATGAAGAGGTGTTTCACCCGATTTGTGTTTATTCTTCTTTTGTTTATGTTTTTTCCTTTGAATGCTTTGATTCATAATTAGGTTTCTGTACTGCTCTGGAAGCTAACGGTGCGAACGGACAGTAATTAGTGATAAATAGGGAACATAGCTGTGAATGACATACCGGTCCCGCATGTAATCGGAAGCCTTGCAACTGGTTCTGAGTGAGAGGTAATAACTCCTTATTTATCGGAGGCTTTTCGATGAGTACTCGAAGTGAACTGCAATTCAATCATAAGTTTAGACAATCTTCTGGTGCTTTGATAACAAACCTGTTGTCCTGAAGCGCCGGAGTGTCTATATTTCCCGGAAGGTTAGGTAAGAGAGCACTCAATTGGTCCTTCACTTTACGTCCGGAGAACTTGTTGTATGAATGCTCTAAACTGTTCTTCAGAAGCAGATTCACGGCTCCCGTGAGTTCGGTCTCCGCTGTAGAAGAATATTACCGTTAATTGATTCACAAAAGCCTAACCCTTGACAACTGACCCGGTGGCTCCTTCATCAGGTAAAAGGGTCCCGAATGAACAATAACTGGTGTTTTGCCCAACGATATGGTGGTCTTTAAAGTGCCCGTCGAGTCCTGTCGCGGGACAACTGGCGATCGGTTGCCGCGAGGACTCGATTTGGGCGAACAGTTCGGGTCAGCGGGTCTTCTGACCATTTCGGACATCATTTTGACTACAAATGAAGTTTCAATTGAATAAACAATTCATAAAAATGTCTTCATTTGTATAATCAATGAAATTGTGGACAAAAATCACAAAAACTGATCCCTTTTTGGACACAAAGTCTTCACTTATTGTCTCTCTTGTCGTCTCTTTAAGTATGTCTTCAAATGAATACCAAAACAATAATAACAATACGTTTTTGACATTACATTCAGTTTCACAACAAATACGTGCAAAACATGTAAACAATAATTGACTGAAAATGCATTGAAAAGCACTGAAAATGGATTCAAATATGTGTTGTATTGAAGACATAATTACTTTTCAACTCTTGTATCGATTTGTTGCCAAAAACTCATCCAATTTTGACATTGAATGTCAAAAACAGTGAAAATCAATGAAAATGTTATTTAAATTATAATTAAACACAAAATCAATGAAAAAATGATTAATAAATACAAAAATGGTTTTAATTTTAATTAAACTTTAGATTAGTTTTCAATTGAATCACAATTTTGTTGTTATTTTACAAAACATTGAAAATATTTATTCAAATGTTTAGTGAATTGAATGAAAGGATTGAATGACTAATGACTTAAATCTAGTCTTTTATAAGTCTATTGTTATAACTATTTGTTGTAATTAATAGTTAAACAAATTATTGTTAATTGTATTCAAACTAATGGCAAATAATTTAAATAATTTGTTTCAGTGTTGTCTTAATCTCTCAATTGTTTTGATAGTAAACCAAATCTCAGTATTCAATGATTTGTTGATTAAGTTTGAAGTTTTAATGCAATTAATTGAAAGCAATACTAAATTAATGTTAATATTATGGCAAACATTAGCTGTGATTCAAGTCTTACACCAAACCATAAAAAGGTATCGTATTTTAGGCTTTCCTTACAATCCTTTGCTATAGTTATCTGTCTTTGCCTTTCAATTGGGGACAGGATTTCAAACCCAAAACTGAAGTTAGTTTTGAAGAGTCCTTTCATTTGTTGCCTTCAAATGTCAATCATTTAAACATCGATTCAAATGAGGCCTCAAATCGTAGCTCATGTCTGTCAGAGACGACAACCATTTCCAGCAATAATCACAACTTCAGGCTCAGTAGTAGTCCTAACCCTCGTAGATATGAGAGCCCTCCTGACGGCGGGTGGGGTTGGGTTGTAGTCTTTGCTAGTTTTATGATTAATCTGATATCAGACGGAGTTTCGCTCTCTTTTGGCATTATTTTCATGGATTTAGTCGACTATTTCGGCGAAAGTAAAAGCAAGACCTCATGGGTTGGCTCTCTCTTTCTCTCAATGCCTCTAATCACTGGTCCGATAGCCAGTGCTCTAACCGATCATTTTGGTTGCAGACGAGTAGCCATTTGTGGTTCAATTATGTCTGCGTCCGGTTTTATTGCCGGACAGTTCGCCACAAGAATAGAGCACTTGTTTATAGCATTTAGTTTCTCGGGATTGGGTTTAGCGCTATGTTATGTCACTTCTATAGTGAGCGTCGCTTATTATTTTGAGAGACGCCGATCACTGGCCACAGGTCTAGCCGTTTGTGGGTCAGGGTTCGGCACATTTCTATTCGCACCGTTGACTATATTCTTGTTGAAGGAGTACGGCTGGAGAGGAACGTTGTTAATCATAGGCGCGATATTCCTTAATATTATATTCTTTGGTGCCTTAATGAGAGACTTAGACCTAAACCTCAATAATAGCAGTGAAAACATTGGCGACAATGATATGGAAAGGGCTGACAATAATTGTGATAATAGTTATTCAAACGCACTGTTGGTTAACAACAAAGTAATTAATAAGATATATAGTGAAGACCAGAGCAATGAAGAGGAGAACCAAATCGGTCGTAACGGCCGGTTGTGTTCATCTCTGATACACATTCCCACATATATTCGTCAAAACGATTCAAACGTCGTCTCACATGAAGTAATCAGTGAATTAACTACAAGAAAGGGCGGGTATTTGAGACGACTTCTGCAGCGGTACCCAAAGCTGGTCGCCTTTATTATGCCTCAAGAGTACCAAAACTATGAGATTTGTGCCAAAATGCCCACAAATTCGGTGACTTTTAGTCCAAACGTCAAGACATCTAAAATAGAGAACATTTTTATCGCAAATAATTCAATCAATTCTTCAAAAAGTAATTTAAATGTCAATAAAAACCTCAATAAAAGTGAAACCAATGGTATTTTAAAGAATAATTATCCGACGCCTGACTTCTCACCCCTTTCTTCAAATCTGTTGCGGAACCTACGGCTCCAACGCGGGAGTCTCACCTACAGGAACGCTATGTTGAACATCAAGAAGTATAGACTCAGAGCCTCGAGTGCTCCCGACATATACCGTAATTCAATGGTTGCTATACATGAAAAGGTAAGCAATGATTGAATGATTGAATTAATTATTGACTCATTTGACCCCTTATTGCCCCTTAGAGTGGATTTTGGTATGATTTGAAGGACATCTTCATAGATATGATTGATTTCTCAAACTTCAAGAGTTTTCGTTATTCTCTCTTCTGTTTATCAAACTTTCTTCTCTACGTCTGTATTGACGTCCCGTACGTCTATCTGCCCGACCAGACGACCCTTTCCGGTGCCGCAGACAGTGAGTCTTCTTCTTATCTCATCTCAATCATTGGTATACTTAATACATTGGGAGTTGTGAGTGATTACTACCTTTCCTATTGTTGATGCAAATGAAAACCTATTTGTATTGAAACCCAGGTATTGGTCGGGTATTTCGGTGATAAGCATTGGGTGGACGCCTCTCTACTGTACAGCTGTTTTATTTCAATAAGTGGTATAGCATTGGCTATTATGCCGTGGATTCAGAGCTATTTGGGGACAGCTTTGATGGCAGCACTCTATGGGTTCACAATTAGTGCAAACTATGCATTAGTTTCAGTGATTTTAGTGAATCTTATTTCATTGGATTCATTCACCAATGCTTACGGTCTCCTGCTTTTAGTTCAAGGGTTTGGTTCATTGGTCGGCCCTCCCATCGCAGGTCTGTCCACAAAACAATTATTTAAATGATATCCTAATCCTTTCCTCCGTTGAAAGGGTGGTTATTTGACACGTTTGGCAATTACAACATAGCGTTTCATTTGACCGGTATTTTTATTTTCATTTCCGGTGCTTTAGTGGTCCCCATCTCCCGCTCCTCGAACTGCCTGTCCATTGAAGACGATTCGACAGAAGTGACCGAATCTAGTCGTCCGGTTAGTCCTAAAATCGATGACTTTAACAATCAATCGATTAGTGATTCACATGAAACTGAAGACAAGACATCAAAAGACAACACAATTGACAAAAGATTGCAAAAAGAGATGACATTTAATAAAAAAAATGTTTTGATTCCTAATTCCGTTTCATTTGATAATGTGGTGAACAATCCGTTACTTAATAATTGTTAAACTGTTTCTCATTTTCTCATTAATTACTTAATTATTGACTTATTTATTGAAAAACACTTTTAGTCTCACTCTTTGAGTACTCTTTGAGTATTAGAGCTCTCTTTCACTACAAATATTTTAATCTCTTTTTGAATAACATTTAAATCTATTTTATTCTCAATTCTTTGTGAATTTAATTCAAATAAAACTAATTTTCATTTTATTCTCTATTAATCTTCATCTTTGACTACGAATACTACCTGTGCTTTCAAATTATGTTTAGCTCAGCAGAGGTTCTAAACCAATGGTGCGATGTTTTAGTATTAAGTTATTTATGAAATTATAATTTAAAATAAATTATTGGAAAGTTGTGTGACTTGTACTGTATATAAATTCAATGGAAACTACTTGGCATTCAACCAGTTTACTACTAAGGCAGGTATGGCCACCCAGGTATTGCTTCACTATTATAGGACTCATTGATTTATGTAATTTACCTCATTTTCCGAGTAATTTGAACTTTGATCACAAGAAAACTTATCAATGCATTTCAATCCATGGATTTGTGGTTCAAATTGAATCCAAACTTAAGTTCAATAATAAAACCAAATAAATCGTGAAATGACTTATATTTTTGTTCATTCATTGCAAATGATTTGCATTTTATGTGAAAAATATAAATCAAATGAAAACACACTTTGCTTTCAATCAATTTAAGTGTCATATCATAAGCTTAAACTTGAATACTTTGATAATAGAACTTATACATTGTGTACAAGGTAATGTACCTGTAGTAGTAGTAATTGCAAAGTACTAGTGAACCAGTGAACCACTGGTGCTCTTACTTTCGTGTATTGAATCCATAATCAAATGATATAATACTGAAATAGATTTTCATAATTGAATGCATTAACAGATTCTTCAATTGATTTCAATTTATAATAAATTATAAAAATTGTTTTGAAATCTGAAACAAATGTTTTATTAAAAATGATTTATGAATTCAATGTTTAAATATCAATACAAAGAAAATAAGTCTTATGAGTACTAATAGTTTTGGTATTACCCGGAATAAAAGTCATTATTAATATTTGAATTTAAAGCTCAGTTTTCTCACAATTAGTCCGTTTTTGTAGAGTTTCTAAAGATATTGAAAAGTGTTGTGACTTTTCAATGAATTAATCGTTTATTTAATTATTATTTTATATTTTTGTAAAATATTTTAAATTTAGTCAAAACTATACAAAATCTTTGATATCATTTCACGAATGAAAGTAATGCTATAAAACATGATTTCCTATTAAAATGCTCTGAATTTTAAGGGAAATGAAAACTATTTTATACAATAATAAAAATTTAATTATTTTTACGCAGTTTTACGCAAATATTAATAATTGAGTCATAAAATGGTTTTTTTTGATGAAATAATAGTTAAATTCATTTCAATTAATAATCATTTTTTTAAAATAGCTTTAAATTAAATTAAATAAAATGTGAAACTATTTTGTGCCCCTTTCTAGTGAGTGGGATATAAGTATTACCCCTTAAGCTGTAAGGCTTACAGTTATCAACAGTGACTGTTACAGTGCATCTTAACAACGATAATCAGGGTCAACAGGAATTGAGTTGAAAAAAGTTAAGATTTCATAAAATCTTTAAATAAATGCCAATTATTTTGACATAAATAAGGATTTTATTATAAAATATGAAAAAATAGACAAAAAAATATATAATTTATAAAAAGTTTGTAAAAAAAGTCTTTTATTTCAAAAATATTTAATTTGTTTTCAATTTTAGACTTTCTTCTGAAGACTCAGTGATTGTAAACACTTTTAGAGTTGTCTTTCAAAACATTTAAAAGTTTTAATTAAATAATAGTTTTTATAAATAATTGAAAATTCAATACAAATTGAATATAAATTGAATACAACTGTGAATGACATGTGTTTTCATGACTTTCTCTCAAACCGTATATAATGTTGACGTAAAAGCGATTCCCTATTAATAGAGAGAACAGAGAGTCTGTCAGAGAGTCTGAGTCTGTGTTTCACTTTTGTGTGCCTTTGGCTCAGTCGGGGTCGACATGTGCTGTGATTAGAGGACAAACTGGCCATCGGTTACTACTGACCCGCAGATACAACCGACCAATCAGTGCTCAACAAACCAATTATGAAAATTCAATTCAAATACAAACCAAATGTGAGTCCAGTCTTGTGGTTGTCGTTGTCGTTGTTGGTCATCACTCTTCAGTTCATCTTCAAAGCACTGGTAGTTGAGTGCAATGAAAACAGTATTAAACAAAACAAAACCCAATGTATTGGTATGTCTTCAGTATTATCTCTGTTTTATATGATTTAACCATTGATTGTCTCATAATATAGATATCAATGAAGACGTTCTTGTATTGAGTTCTTGGGATTCAATCAAATACTGGACTTCGAGTTCAAGTCTTCATTCATCGAAAGCCATCCAAAGCTCAAAACAATTGAATTCAAATGAATTAAAAGTATTTTCAATTGATTTATACATTAATCAAACAAATGGTGAAAAAGTGTTGTTTTGGTGCGAACTCATGAGTCAAACCCTCTTCAGTGCAGTCATTGAGATGAACAATGAAAACCCATTTCTCTCTCAAACCAAACGGTTATTGCAAATGGATTTCGGGTCTCACATAAGATTTGCCGTCAATTCAGTGGATGAAAGGATTTACTTATCTTTACATCAATTTTCACGAATCGATGTCTTTTATGTCAATAATAAAGAGTCGAAAGTATTTTTATCCAATATTTCAAAGCCCGTCGACATTGCGGTCGACGGTAACCAACAGATCCTCTTTTGGGTCGAAAACTGGTCGTGTATTTCACAAACAAATATAAGTGATATTAATGTAACCAAAATGTGTTCATTGAATGCCCGGGCGATAGCAGTGGACGGACCTAACAGTCAGCTCTATTGGTCGGATTCCGACGGCAGTATTTATCGCCGAAATTATTTTGAAAGAACCGCTCATTTGGTTTTCACCGCTAAGAAAATGCAACAAAACTATGCCTTAGATGTGACTAACGGTGCGATATATCTGAGCGATAGATACAAATTGCTATCAATTGATAAAAAGACTTTCACCGATAAAGTGGTTCTCATTGAAAGCCCAGGTATTATAGACTTCAAAGCTATTATGAAATCTGATTGTATTCAAGTAAGACAAGAGACAGCACTTGTAACACATATCGACAGCACCTATACTTCTGACACAACCTTTGCATCGAATATAATAGCAATAAATGAAAGTCTAATTAATTCTGAAATCAATTCAAACAATGAAAACAATTATATGTTTACAAGAAATACAATAATTATTATAACTTTTGTTTCATTTCTAATCATTTTGTCATTAATTTTGTTAACAATTATTTGTTTCAAACGTCTCTTTAGACGAGAATCTCGTAAACGGAAACAAATTAAGAGAATTAACGGCACTTTGAAAAACAAATTCAATGATAGGAATAGACTTTTAAAGAGTGGGCCGAATGTCGGCAAAACTCTTTGTATCGAAGACTTGGGATCTTTTAGTAATAATTCATATTTAGATTCACAACAGTTCTGTCAGAGCTGTCCGATCAGACAAACGTGTAGTTCCTGTGAGGACAGGGATGAGTGTCTGGAGAGAGGAATCTGTTTAACAACTTATAAACTGTTGTCTTGAAAACCAATTGTATTTTTATTTCGTTAATAGTTTTTAAATTGTTATTAAATTTTAGTTTTTTTTTCAAATATATAACTCAAACAATATTTTTGTCAATAGTTTTACAAACATTTATTTCAAGTTATTATTAGTCATTGAATTTTGAATTTTATAAACAATAGTCTCTAATGTTTAGAGCATTTCGTTGAATGAGTTGTGAATAAAATTGTTTTGAATTTTTTAAATATTGTTTTTATTTTAATAATTATTCAAACATTCATTCATTTCCTTAAAAATTATTTTCATTTAATTTTAATTTAGTTTTTATTTAATTACAAAAAGTGAGGAAAATATGAAATATATTTTCAATACAGAGGTATTTCTAAACATTCGTTACGAAGGAAAATGTTTTCTCATTATTAAAAGCACTTATAATTTATAAGAGAGGTAACCCCCAAATGATTGCTGATTCATATAACCCTGAATATTATACTTAAGTTTAATTTGTATTCATTTAAATTGTGTCTACGTGACAAGAGATGCCCATGCTCATCTGTACTATCTATGCTCATCACTGCTCATTCATACGCTTACGATCTTGTGATCTAAATGTCGCGTCTTTTGTCGGTTTATATAACAATAACATAAGAAATGTATATAAGAAACCATTAAATCTCATGTTTTCTCTAAATTCTTGTATGAAATAGCAATGTTGGCAAATAGGAGCATGGTAATTAGGTACAATAACTCGTCTTATCTACCAATAAGATTCTGATTAAAATATTGACAATCTTGGTAATCACTCTGAGTTGTTTATTCATTGCTATTGAAAGAATGTATGCTTTAAATAAAAACAAATGCATAATAGGGGTATATATGGTTTACTGTATACATGAGCTACCTGTGCTCTACAGAGTCTCCAGAATTGTAATTCTTCCAAAACACAGGATATTAAAAACCATTTCAATGATTGAAAGCAAATACATATTTATAAATGCAATAAAATTTTATAACTTTTTGAAATTTTTTATATAAATTATAAATTTGTTGAATATTAACATTGAAAACATCATTTACCCCCTTATTCTATATACCCCTGCGTGAGACTTAATAAGATCCGAGCTCTCCATCACTTCATCCATATTTGCATTTGTAGTCATCAATACTCAGACGCAGAACTCAAACGACTGAAAGAATTTACAAAATATTGTTTCCAACAATGATTTCCATCTAATCTTATGTTGGCTTTGATTTTCAATTCAATTAATGATTTGTTTTATTAAATGTAAAAACTTTTAAACAAAATAATTACAAAAAATTCAATTCATTTGTGATTTATATAAACATAAGAGACGTTAAGATCTGACAAATGGGTGGAAACAGTAGTAAACTTCGCAAATATCTTGAGGTCGGAGACGAAGAATCCTCTCTTAGAATATTTGAAGAGCACTCAGAGCTGATCAAGAATTTCAATGCAAACGAACCATTGAATGAATTTTGTGAATCAGCTCTTCTCCTGTGCTGTAAGTGGGCTATGACTTCGTTGGTTAAGACACTTCTGTATGAATGCAACGCTAATCCCAACCGAAGAAATGTCTTCAATCAAACAGCAATTCATTTGATTTGTCAAATACCTGTGCAAACCGATGAAGAGACCAATGAAGTGATTGAAGTCAACTCCGATGAGGACAGACATGAGAAACGCGCCGAATGTCTGAACTTGATTTTGGACTGGAATAGGGTTTGTCTGACAAACAAAAGCAAACAAATAATAGATAAGATAGACGTAAACGCTTTGGACAGGAATGGCAACACTTGTCTACACTTGGCTGCTATTAATGGACTCATAGATTGTGTTAAAATTCTTGTTCACAATAACTGTGAGCTCTATATAGAGAACGAGTCGGGAGACACGGCCTGTGATTTGGCCGCAAAGTACTGTCATTTAAATGTCTTACAGTATTTAGAGTTCAAAATGGTTTTCAGCGATCAGTCAAACGCTGTTTTGTCTAACCCTTCAAACTATTGCCCACAAGAAGGCTATTCAACACTTAAATGGCATGAATTGGAGGAATCAAAGAACCAATTGATAGCCGAGACATCAAATATGTTGAATATTCCTCTTTCCTCTTCAGAAGTCCTTCTTCGGTCCTTTGATTGGTCTCAGGAGTCACTGATTGACAACTGGTTTAATGAATCCACAAATTCTGTGAAAGAAAGTCATTTCACTTCAATTAAAAACAATGAAACCATTTCTTCAGAAAATGTTGACTCAATTGAAGACAACTCTTCCAACCATTCAGTGAAAGAGTTTTGCGAAATATGTTCATCAGATTTGGACCCAAACGCTACGATTGGCGCCAAATGTGGTCACCATTTCTGCACAAACTGTTGGAAACATTATATAGAGTTGAAGATAGAAAGTGGGGGAACGTCTGCCATATCCTGTCCGGCCTTTAATTGTTATAATTTAGTTACTCTTGAAATCATTGAAAAAGTTGTTTCGCCGGAACTTATCGATCGGTTTGTTCGCAATGATATCGAGGCCTTCATTGAGAGCAACCCTTATATCCAGTGGTGTCCACACCCGGGGTGTAATAAAGCGGTTCATTTACCTGAATCTCAATTATCTATGAATGAAGACCAGTACTACTTGTCAAATATGCCGCCCCTTCTGCCAGTCAGTCATGCCGTGGATTGCGGTTCCGGTCATGAATTTTGTTGGGAATGTAAACGCGAAGCTCACAGTCCTTGTGATTGCAAGCTATGGGAAAACTGGATAATAAAAATCAGTGACATTAAGGCCGAAGAACTAAAGCAAACCTACTCTCGGACTGAAGACGCGGCCAATTGTTTGTGGTTAGTTCGCAACGCAAAACAGTGTCCGCGCTGTAAGACACACATCCAGAAGACCGAGGGATGTAATCATTTGCGATGTTTTAAATGCAAATTTGATTTTTGTTGGGTGTGTTTGGAGTCCTGGAAGAAACACAACTCCGGCACCGGTGGGTACTTTCGGTGCAATCGGTCAGAAGCGGCCCAAAGGGCGGAACAGAATCTTTGTCTTCTCAAGCGTATAGCTGAGGCACAAAACTGTGAAATGAAAGAATTGAAAAAATTTGTTATTCATTACACGAAATATAAATTCAATTGTATTTCACCTGAAAATGAAAAAATACTTTTAGAGAGAAGTCTTGGAAAACAAAGACAACTCTTTGAGTATTCAATTGCTTTAAGCAATGATAACGACTCAGAGTTAGTGTCAGAAGACGACAAGTTCTTGAGTTTAGCTGCCATTGAAATGATTCGCTCCCGAAAGGTGTTGTGCGGATGTGCTGTCTATGGCTATTACTTAGAGGACTACGGATATAATAAAGCAATCTTTGAGTTATTGGAAAACAATCTGAACTATAGTTGCAATCGTTTGTCGGATATAATGAATTGTGATTTCCTTAGGAATTCACGAAATTATATCATAGACTCAACAAATAAAGTAAAATCCAAACGATTAGAGCTATTATTAGCCGTTTCTAAGGGTTTGATACCTCCAGAAACCCCTCCTGGCCTTAACAAACATAGAGGCCGTCAATGTCTACCCGGAGTACTGGCATTGGATTCAATGGAAAACCTGTGCACTCCTTGTGATGAAAACGACAAAAGTCTTATAAATGAAGCGATTATTTCGTCTTTAAGTGAATTAAATGATGAAAATTCTTGGATTCAGGACAGGAATGGTAGACATAATAACTTGTTTGCCATATATGACTGGCCGGACGACTGTGATATTGATTATAGTTATCCGGAAAATAAAATTGAAAATGAAGAACAAATGGCACAAAACTCAAAGTTAGATGAAAGTGTACCTGAAGTTTGTGCCAATCCTTACTGCAGTAAACCTAAAGTTCAAAACCCGAGGACAGGTGTTAAACACGAATTCTGTTCACTTAAATGCAAATACTTTACTGAAGATAGAAATAGTTTTGAAAACAATGACATTGAATACAACTATGAATACGATTCGTCTATGGATTTGTTGTTAGCGATAGAGATGTCAAAAATATCTTTCGCTGAAGAACTCCAAAAACAAAGTGATTCCCAATCAATGGATTCAATTGAAAGCACTCATGAGTTGAGCGAAGAAAACAATAACGAAACCCCTTTTGAATCGTTTGTTAAAAATATGAAAACCGATCCAAATATAAACGATTCTTCGACTAAGACTGCGGTTATGTTTTTCCTCAAGAGTTCATTTGAAGACATGATTGACAACAAGAATCTGAATCCATCGCCAAATGACTTGAAAGTTGAGAAGAAATTGTTTTCTGCATTTCAATGAAGGCTTCAATGAATGGTATTATTGTTTTAAGCCTTCAATACATTCATTATCTTTTGATCTCAAATCATAATTGTTGTTAAAAACCCATTAAAACCCTTAATCTCTGATATTATTAATACTTTTGTTATGAATTTGTATTCAATTATTAGGATATCAACCAAAATGTGATAAAATTGTCAAATATTTTATTGAAATTACATTTAATTTAATAAAAAGTAAATGAAAACAAAAGTTTGGTTTAAAATTTAATTAAACTTTAAATTCAATGAAATAATAAATATTTTGTTTTAATTTTCAATATCTAATGATTTTTAAGTTAAAAATCATTAAAAATTGAACCAATTTTTGACAAAATATTTGGCGAAAAATGACCGCAAATATAAAAATAAACAAAAAAAAATCAAAACTAATTTTAAATTATATTTTATTTTAAAATGTAATAAAAAAAAGCATAAAATTGAACCAATTTTTGGAGATTTCTGAAGAATAGACCGAAAGTTGTCTTATATTTCAATAAAATAAATATAAAAACTCTTTTGGTTTTCATTTTTGGATTCATTTAATCATCTTTTTTGTCCTTACTTTCCGTCTTATCGTCCTTTTCTTCCTCTGCTTTGTCGGACTCATTGTCTGAATCAGAGTCATCCGAATCACTTTCGTTTCCATTGTTTTCGTCGCCTTTTATACCAAATTTCTTTAAGTGATATGTGATATCATTCGTCGGGTCTTCGGACACATACTTAACCGACTCTTCAAAAACTTCTTTGAACTTTTGTGCGTCTATTGAATCCCAAGAAGAGATAATTATATTTTGGTCTTAAAAACAACACAAATATTAAATACTTTCTGCATTTCCGAAACGAATGGCCAGTGTTTCGGGTTTCGGTACCTCTTCGGAGAGATCGGCAAAAGTACTCCAAACGAAGACTTTGTCGCTATTATTGTGTTTCTTGAGTTCCATGGATGGCATGACTGCAAGTGATGTTCAAATTCATTACAAATTAAGACAAAACACAAATAAAAGTGATTTTCATTACTGTAATGATTGGCACAGAGTTTCAAAGTCTTGTCTCTTCTCATCAGTACTCTTACGGCGCGGATGTCTTTGTGTCTCATTATCTTCACTTCACCCGTTCCTCTCTCCTTGAATTGAGGCGTGTCTTCACTCGTGTCATATCTGTACAGTTTGGCCCGACTTTTGGCCGAAAAGACAATTATTTTAATCACTATTTAATTGAATTATAATTTAAATACAGTTTTAATAATTCGCTTTCGTTTTCCTCAAGAGTTTTGATATCAACTAATGGTAACTCAATTATGGGCTCAAAATGTATGTCAGGATTGGATTCATTGCCTTCCGATTCAGTTCTTTGTCGTTGTTGTGGTTGTGTTTCAACTGATCCCGAGTTTGAATCAACCTTTTGGTTAAAAAACAAAAAATTGATTAAATAATTGAATGTTTGGACAAAAAGGGTTTACTTTAGTCACTGTTTCACTCATTTTGTGTTAATTTATATATAATTTGATTGAAATTAATGATTAAGTTATCAAAGGATTGAAGAAAACAAACAATTGATTGAAAATTGTTATCAATTTATGTCTTGTATTGAAAGTCAACACAAGATATGAACTCATTGTATGAAATGCGCCAAAAGTTTCAGTCATTCATAAACAACAGTCAATCATATGAGTGAACACTCGGGGGTGTAATCAGTGGACAGTTGTCTCAACTCTTGAGTCAAAAGTTTACTTCAATTTTCAATTCATATTTTTTAAACAAAATTTTCATTCATTTAATGTATTTTTGGTTTAATTTGATTCAAAACTAATCATTCATTCAATCATTGAATGAATGGTTTGTTTCACTGAAACCCAAATCCAAACCAACTTTTGGCGCAAAAAGTGATTTCATTTTGATTTGGTTTTGAAGACAATGTCAATGAAGACAATGTCATCCAAACTGTTCACTCGTTTCTCTGTTTTGGAAGTGTTTAAAGATTTCGACAATTTTGTGGTTAATCTCAAACTAAAACCGATTACAAGAAGTGAAGAATCGGTGGATTGTATTGAATGTGTTTTAAGCGGTGTTTGGTTTGGATGTGATCTCAATGTCGATGAAGTGATTCATGTCTTGGACGCCAATCACGACATTCAGACCAATCGACTCCTTGTCGACAATAACTACGGATATGTTGTTAAAAGTCCTGATGTGTTGATATCGTCCACAACTTTAATGGCCGCTAATTATTGTATGAGAAAGTCATGGCTTTCCGCCCGATATAGCGGTTGGTCTGAAGCCAACCGATCGATGCTTATCGGGAATATTGTTCACCAATTGTTTCAGGACTCGTGTCGGTTATCATTGCATGGTTTCAATGAAATCAAAGACCATTTGATGTCATTTATAGACAAATTTATTACCGATTTTTACGCAATTGGAGTCAAAAGAAGTGAAATTATTGAAGACATCTCTCTATATATTCCATCGATTGCCGAATGGATGGACAGATATTTGTATAATATGTCTGCCATTGAAGACATTGAATCTGATTATCGTTTGAATATGAGTTCAAAACCCAAACTCCAAGTTTTGAAAGTATTAGACATTGAGGACAGCGTTTGGAGCCCTAAATGGGGTCTCAAAGGAGTGGTTGATCTGACGGTAAAAGTGGCCGTAAATGAAGACAATATTCAGAGCAGATCTGTTATGCCTTTAGAGTTAAAGACAGGAAAGGCGTCTTTCTCTGCCGAACACATCGGACAGGTAGGCATTTACTCTATTATGTTGGAGGACAGGGATAGGGTTTACAACAATCAGGGATTACTTCTTTACCTCAAAGATAAGCCACAAATGCGTCAAATATTGACCAAAAGAGTCGTAAAAAGAGATTTAATTCAATTGAGGAATGATTTGGTAAAACATCTCAAGAATATAGAGTTCGGACCAAAACCTCTCAATCAATACAGGGTTTGCAGTAAATGTGATCATCTGTTGGACTGTTGTCTCGGTTTGCAAACCATTGAAAAACAACACTTCAGTGAATCGTCTGTTATGTCTGAAGAACTTATTCTTCAAGTTTTGACACATTTGTCTGAATCTGATCTGAATTTCTTCCAGAAATGGATTTCTTTATTAAACTTAGAGTTAATTGAAACCAATAAACGAGACATCGATTCAAAGGTTGGGTTTTGGACTCAATCATCAGAGGAAAGGGAGTCAAAGGGTTTGGGTTTTGGAAAACTCAAACTTTTATTACTAGTCAATGATTCGGCGGTTTTTGTCAGATCTGTGGCCAACGATTCAAATAAGTTTAATCTTTCGGATAATGTTATGCGTCGGTGGGAGAGAGTGGCCATCAGTATAGACAACAACACCATTACCTCAGATGTAAACACAACGAAACGAATCGCTCTCTCAATGGGTTTCATCAAAAATATTAGTGAAAAACAAATTGAAGTGATTTTAGATAAAAGAATGAATACTTTGCCGACAAATGCTTTGTATAGAATCGATCACTTGTCCAGCACTGGTATGATATCAAGTAATTACACAAATTTGTTGCGTTTAATGGATTCGGATAATAAACAGTCGGAAAGACTTCGAGGAATAATCATAAACAGAGGAAGAGTTGAATTCATAAACAAATTTAAGCGACAAATAGTGACGAAAGGGAAACACATTCTCAGAAGTCTTAACCAAAAACAACAAAAAGCTATTCTTAAAGCGCTTTCCACTAATAGTTATCTATTGCTAAGAGGAATGCCCGGCGCCGGCAAAACACAGACAATCGTAGCTCTAATAAGACTATTAGTGGCTTTGGATCAGTCGGTTCTCATCACAGCCTATACTCACGCGGCGGTCGATAATATACTTTTGAAATTGAAGGACCATTTCATTGACTTCTTGAGAATAGGTTCTGAGAAACGGGTCGACCCCGGACTGCACTCGTATACGGTTTCCGCCAAAACATCCAGTTTTACAAGTGTTGATCAATTGGAAAGTTTTTACTCGAGTATAAAAGTGGTTGCGTCGACCTGTTTGGGTGTTTCCGGTCATTCACTATTCAATAAAAGGACATTTGATTATTGCATTGTAGACGAGGCCTCACAAGTGCTTTTGCCGACGTGTTTGGGGCCGTTGTTTCACTCAAACAGATTCCTATTGGTTGGAGACCCCAAACAGTTGCCTCCCGTTGTTCAGTCAGTGGAGGCCCGGCTGTTAGGTCTCGAACAAAGTCTCTTTGATTTACTGCAAAGCGATTGCAACACAACAGACCTCACAATCCAATACCGAATGAACTCTGAAATCATGAGAATTAGTAATGAATTGACTTATAATGGAGTTCTTAAGTGCGCGTCACTCGAGGTCTGCAACCAAACACTCAATTACAGACAGCCCTCACATGTCTGTCCCGTCGGTTGGATGTCTCAAGTGATTCAAACAGATTTAAGTAAATCAGTGGTATTTGTAAATACCGATGCCATACCTGCACCGGAAGTGCGTGATCTCAAGGGAAGGGTTTATAATGAAATTGAGGCGAAAATTGTTGAAACAATAGTGAAATCTCTTTTGGAATTGATTGACATAACTGTCCAACAAATTGGTGTCATTAGTCCCTATCAAAGACAGGTTCGCTTCATAAGAGAATTGATTGGTGTCGACGGTCTTGACATCAATACTGTGGACCAGTTTCAGGGAAGGGATAAAGAAGTTGTGATTATTTCTTGTGTTAGAAGTAATGTGAATGAAATCAATGGAAAGACAGGTATTCTCGACGACGAGAGACGTCTAAACGTTGCCATAACTCGGGCCAAACGTAAACTGATTTTAATCGGAAGTGAAAACAATTTAATTCATTTCAAACCCTTTTATAAATTATTCTCTGCCTTAAGATTGGATCAAATTTTATGTCTAACTTCTGAAGACTTTTAACTCTTTTTCAATATTTTTATATATTTTTGAGTAAAAATTGAATGAATTTTAATAAAAATTGAAAATATTTTACATAAAAATCGTTTCAATCAATGAATTATAAAAATAAATGTCATTTAAGTCACGCTATAGTTATCGTCAGACCACACGACGTCTGTTTCACTCTCATCCGGATCTTCATCGGACGGAACCACTTCGTCGACCTCCAGCTCAAGAGTTGATCCGCCGTTGTCTCCGATGTGTGACTGATGTTCCAGTCGTTGAGAGCTTTCATTTGAGTTACGGTAAGAGAGCTCTAATCTATTGGTTGTAAACAATCGGTTAATAATCTGTAAAACAATTACCGAAACAACAAATACTTGGAAACAATGCTTCGATGATGGGATGCCTTCTCCGGTTCATTGCGTTCGGCATAACATTCACTCAATATTTTGTGTAGTTTTACATTACTTTCCGAACAATCGATGGCTTTTAACAGTCTATTGGATAAACAGGACATAAAATCAATTGAAACAACATTTGACCAAAAGTTTGACCGAAACTTACATTTCAATCGCTTTTTCGTAATTTTTTTCGTCTAAATAAATGTTTGCCAAAAGATATACGGCATTCAAATACCCGAAGTCCTGCTTCACTGCCCTTTCCAGTGCTTGCTTTGCCTTTGATTTCTCATTATTTACAGAATCGGTGAGGAATACAGAGGCCACTAACTGTTGGGAAAGGTATTCAATCATAAAATATCTGACAACTTATTACACATACAGTTAGCGTTCGGGGAGAGTGTCCTAACGTCTTGAGCGCTAGATTGGCCATATTTGCGGCCAAAGACTTCTGTTTTTCGGCCAAATAAGCCTCAGTTAAGCACTTGATTGGTTCAAACCGATACGGAGCACAGGTATGTGCCTCATGAAAACATGCCTTCGCTTCCAATGCTTTGGTCTCACTTAATACCATTCCTTTGAGTAAAAGTGTTTCAATAGAACTGTTGCTAAGATTACAGGCCTTAAGAAATAAAACATTAAAATTGTTTCTCAAATGCAGTGAAATCTGAAAACCTTTTGTGCAAAGAACAGGGCTTTCGGATCCTTCTTATTGGAAAGGAAGCAATAATACGAGAGCACAACCCAGGGTTCGGCCACTGAATCAAATGTATCGCACCTTTGGATCAATTGATTTGAAAGCGTTTCCAAATCTTTGATTTGATTTTCTTTGGCTAAAGCGGATGCATAGAAGTCTAGGCCTCTTAAGAGCATCGGATCCGTTGCCAACGCTTTCTTGAAGATATGAATGGCTTTCTTGTAATCTCCGTTGTGATGGTAGGCCTCACCCAATGATATCATTATTTCTACATTTCCTTTGAATTGTAAGCTTTCATACAACTGACGCAATAATGAGATGGCGTTTACTATTTGTATTGAATTAAGATAACAGTGCGCTCGGATCCAAGTGCTCAACCAAGACATTGTGGGTATACTAGTGATGGCTGTGTTCACTATCGCTAAGATTTCGTTTGCCTTTACGTCTAATTTAATTAAATTAATGATTGCTTTCAAAGCAAACGGCAATTCTTTGAGCACTTCTTTGAAGCAGTTGACAGCACTTGGGTTCTTGTCCTGCATATAGATCTGTCCCAAAGCCATATTGATTCGGGAATTGCGGTGTTTTGGAGGAATGGTCTCCAAAACGATGGAAGCGTTTGAATATTGTTGTAGTTTTACATAACATAAATGGATCTGAAATTTGACCTCAATTTCTGAAATCAAATCATTTGAACCATTGTTTTGACTCTTCCTCTTAGTCTTTGGAGTGCTTTTCTTCAATGACAGCGCCCTATGATATACGCGCTGTTGGTTTCAGACAAGAAAAGACATTAAATTAATGGCAAATCATTTTAAGACCAATTTCCCCAAACCTCGGCCTTTCGGTAGTCTTTGGTCCGATAGAGAGCGTCGGCATAAAAGATAAGGACTTTGTATTGATTTGATTGCGAGAAGAGTTGTGAAGACATTTCCATTTGTGGTAATAATATGTTTAACTGTTTTAATGATAATTGTCTTCAAATCAAATCAATTGTGAATGAAATGCAAGAATACATACGAATTGGACTAAATTGGTGAACAACTGATCCTGGTGAAGTTGCTTGATCTGGTCAAACAGTGATGCCATTCCTCAACAGTCCTTAAATTCAATCAATTATTAAATAAAACTTAAATTTAACTCAAAATCTATTCAATAATAAAATGTCAAAACATATGATAGGAAGGGATCACTGAGTTGTCAATAGAGGGCCAGACATGCAGTACTGGGCCAGACATTCAGTGCTGGGCCAGTCTTGCATTGAAATTGTGATCAAAAGTTGAATCTTTGGCCCACTTTTGGATACTTTTGAACTTTTTTTACAATTTTATTAAAGTCTTGATTAATATCAGAAGGGATGGGGGTTTGTGTGTCGCCCCTAACCTACGGGTGAAGGGAAGGGATATTAAGCGAAAAAATGCCGGTTTTATGAGTGAAGTAATACAAAATTGTACTTTGAGTTTGGTTTATCACTAAATCTTTCACCAAGGTTACTTCCTATATACTTTGGAACCAGATGTTAAGGGGTATTTTGTAATTCAAATTATCCCCTTAAAAGGGAATTCCCATCTATTCTTAAGTGATTCATTTAAATTTTAGGGGTATTATACCCGACACTTCCTCTCCAGAAGTTAAGCCAAGGTTGAAATTGAAAATTATTAACCAAGATAAGTTCAAATTATGTGTAAATTCCAATCCGTTAGAGCGGAGTAGAGCTCTGAGCGACAAAAGACTTACAATAAATCACTCGTAAAGCCTAATAAAGGGACTGTTATTTCAATTGATGACAACTTAATCACTTCAATCACATCTAATTGCACCCCAATCGCACCCAAATTGCACCATGATCCATTTGTTGTAAAACATCGTACAGTAATTAGTTTTTATTTATTGCATTAGATTTACACTAATTTGTTAGCACTTGATGCCAACCCTTATCCAAATCCTTATCATAAAACCACTTGAACTCAATTTTCACACACTTTTGGATTGAATTTGTTTTTTTTCTGATCACTTCTTATCAGACATTTCAGACATTAATAATAAATAAATACAAAAAAAAGTAATTATTTTTAAAAATATTTATTTTTTATTAAAAAATTTCAACGAATTCTGAGCTTTGATTCAAAAAATACACAAAAACAACAAAAAAAATCTAAAATTAAAATAAATTTGATTTTATTATTAATAATAACTGCAATAATGACTACAATAATCGTATGAATGCATAGTTTGAGCGGAATTTCATTTATAGATTAATTTAATCATTAATTTCACTCTACTTTCAAAACAAATCATATCTTGTGTTGAAATGAATGGAAAAATATTTAAACAAAACTTAATTCAAAAAAAATCGCAAAAAATGAGGAAATAATTGAAAATAATATCTAAAAATGATTTCTGTTTTGAATTTCAATAAATTATAGATATTTTAGACATAAAGACAAATAAATGTAAATTTCTTTTTCAATACAATTATTGCAAACAATTGTTATATCATTTAAACGACTGTACAATACGTTCAAAAGTTCTACACTTTAACCCAATAACGACCGTTCCCTTCAAGAAGTGGTCATTTTATTGGGCGGCACGTGTCCGATGTCACCCACTGTGTAGACAACTACTCGACCACTCGGTCTAATGGCAATCCACGTAAGACTGCAGTTGTGTAATGAAAATCTAAGCCAAGCCTCGGGTGGGAACTGAAGGGCTCGGCAGACGAAATACCTGATGACGTTTGCATGGCATACCATTATCTCATAGCTGTCTTTCGTTTGTTTTGGATCCGCTCTATGAAAGTATTTACGAAACGCAGCCTCTGTTGGACAGACATATAAAATGATTAGCATTTGTAGCAAAGGATGTGAAAACAGTGGTTACTAACCAATTCTCGCCCCGTCTTCGAAGAACTGCTATTTCGGTAACATTTAAATGAAAATATTGTTTATATAAATGAAAACCTGAGACATATATAACCCATACCTTAGGTTCTGGTCTCCAGTGATGGACGGGTGGATCGGGTTTTATGGGAGATCCCTCTCTAATGAAGTCACAGCTATCGACAGGAATATTAGGTAAGTGTTGGCTAATAATGTTTGCCGTCTGAGTGGCTCTGGTCATAGTTGACTGGATTATACGAGTGTAAGGAAGCGCCAGATCTTTGAGTCTAATCCCGACGTGATTTGCCTGATCTTTGCCCAAAGCGGTTAATGTCCTTAAGGTATCGGTTTCGCCGTTCGTGTTGTACTGGCCGTGCCTTATAAGTATCAGATGTCTGGTCGCCATAGCCTTTGCTTTCTCTAACTTTTCGTTGTAATTGTTTTCTTCTTTTTCCGATGTCCTGAACGACCCCTTAATTGGTTTCACTAAACAAAACGGTTCTCTTTTGTCCCAATTATAGTCCCATTTGTTTGATGTGATTAGAGATCCGTTGAAATGATCGGTAAAATGGTTTTGAACGACATTCGCGGCCCGAGCTTTGAAGCCATCGGACTCTCCGTTCAGACCACTTAATAAGACGGCTGCGGCCGCACCACAACCGGCCAGTCCTGCGGCGATCAGTAGTTTGCGAGTGCCTCTCAATAATGACATTTAATTAAAAGAAATAATGAATTAAACACTGATTTGAATGAAATATAACTGAATTGAAGACCAATTGGATTATCAATACGTAATACACATGACATGTGTTTCACAACTTTTGCAGTCATTTATCCAATTGTTTCCCATTTTATCACTTCTTTGGACGCATTTCACTCAAAACATGAATGCATTGAATGACTAAACAAATCATTAATTATATAAAAATTAATTCAAATTTCAATTAATATTAACTAATGTTTAGATAAAACACTATTTAATAGCTCTGAGACTCAGTCCTCGACATTAGACTCAGTCCTACAATAGGTTTCTCATTAGTGTTTGAATAGTGTTTTCATTGCTTTATGTTTTCAATCAGTAATACATAATCTAATCCTCAATACAACACTAATCTGTAAACTCTATTCATAAATGCCATGACATGAGTGAAGGGGAGTAGAGGTGAACACAGACTGCTTTTAAGGCTTAGTGAAGGCCTTATGAGTTGAATATTAAGTCATTTATTGTTATTATTATAGACTTTATGTCAGACTTTATGAATCATTTCTGTCTCAGAGTTGTTCACAAATGCTGTTATTGTTTATCAGAAGAAAGGGATTTTAAATTAAGGGGTATTTTGTTATCATTGAAATGCATTGACCTTTCATTAGGGGTTTGTTTGTTCTGAACATACATTGTCTTTGAATACAATGTCTTCTTATGGATCGAGATTTGGATGAATTGACGGCAAACTCATGTCTTTTCCTCTTAAAGTGTCGACACTTTTGTTGACATAATCTTTGTGTTTGTCATCCGATGTCTTGATGTCCAACACATCCAATCAATTGATAATTATTTTAAGTAATAATCAAATGAATGAACAAATCAATGGCTAAACAGACGATAGGATCCGTTGAAGACATTTGTGCCGATTGTGGAGCCAATGGTTTGTTTCAATCAATTAATCATTTCTTTGCCATTAATTTGTTTGTTATCTTAAGACCCGAATTGGGTTTCACTCAACAAAGGAGTCCTTATTTGCAACGATTGCTGTCTTATTCACCGAAGTTTAGGCCGTAATTGAAGACCAAATGAAATGAAATTGAATTCAAAAGACATAAAACTATTTGTAATTTCAGGCCATATATCGGATGTGAAGTCAATTAAGTCCAGTGTCTGGCGATCGACACAAATCCAAATGATTAATGAATTGCTGAGAAGTGGTGTCAACTCTATATGGGAGCACACATTGCTCGACCCTCTCACAGGAAAGGCAGGTCTAAGGCGTAAGCCATCGCCTAAAGACCCGTTGCATCCAAACAAAAGTGAATTTATTAGATATAAATACCAAAACCTTTCGTTCATTAATCGGTCGACGAATAAAGAGGAGTCGGAGACAGAAGTGAGCGAACAATTGCACTCAAGTGTCAGAACTCCTAATCTTAAGACAAGTCTTAGACTTTTGGCCTCCGGAGCCGATCTGTATGTCATTGATTGAGAGTTTCGTTGATTTATATTTAAAATTAATTTATTGATTAGGAATTACGTTCACAACGAGAAATACAACTGTCCTTTACATATGGCGGCCAAAGCCGGACAGATATCACAAATTGAATTACTTTTAGTCTACGGCGCAAATCCATGTGTTATTGATGTGAAGGGGAAGACAGCAATAGATTACGCAAAAGAGGCCAACTTTACTGAAATCTTGGACCGATTGGTCGAAAGTCAATACGAATTGAGTGATAGACTCACATATTTTGTTTGCGGACGTATTCCCGACCATAAGAACGGTCAGCACTATTTGATTCCCGAAATGATTGACTCGAGAGTTGGTCCGCACGAGTCTAAACATAAACTCCAATCACTTTCTAATAAAATATTTGAAGAGTTATCGCGAGATCTTTACGATGAGGTCGACCGCCGAGAGTTGGACGCGATATTTAGTGCGAATCAACAGCCAAACAGTGGCGCACAAGCCATACCTTTCCTTCCGGTAAATCCAAATTTTTCGTCGACACGAAATCAGGGCCGACAGAAGTTGGCGCGACTTTCGGCCAAACAATTGATTCAATTAATTATTGATGTGTTGTTTGAAATCAGACGAAGACTTCACGGTTTGAATGAAAACCTAATCAATAATACATTGGATTTGAAAAGCAATTCAAATAAAAAACATTTTCCAAAACAAAAGAAATCTTCGGACGACAGCTCTGACTATGATTCCGAACCCCTCTATGATAGTGTGCCCTCAGAAGACGAAGACATTGTTTTCAAGGGATTAGAGCCCAATAGCGGCACAAACTCTTCGGCCAATCGTTCACTGAATCAAAAAACAGGAAAGTCTCGTAAAAGTGCCGTCACTTTAGATGAATATCAATCACTTAAAAACCAATTAAGTCGTTCCGATTCACTCATCCAAGAGTTGGTTTGTGGTAATCATGAGATGAGGTACGAGATAACACGACTTCAGGTAATGGTCCAGAAGTTGATCGATGAAAACGCACAGTTGAGGGCAGTTGTGATCCCTAAGTGTCATCAAACACAAGATTTAGATTACAATCAAGACATTCAATCGGCAGAACCGCCAGAAATACTGCCCCGAAATGTGGCCAAAACTCCGACAAGACCTCAATCAATGTTCAATGAAAGACCTCCAGCGCCTCCCTGTCCCACGAAATCGTCGTCTTCTTTAAACAATTTACAGCAAAACCCTTCTCAGAGCTCATCCTTTATGTCTAGTCTTCCCAATGAAAGCATTTCTAATCAAATAGAAGAAACGTCTGTTCCTTTCAATGACAACCCCTTTCGCTCAAAATTTGGTAACACTTTTCCCTTTAAAGAAGAAGTTCTGAGAAAAACAGAACAAATCACTCGAAGAATACAAGAATTATTGGTCACAGCACAGGAGGGAAGACATGAAGAGTCAGTGAATGTAATGAAAATTAAATTATAATTAATTTTGTGTTTATTTTATAAAATAGTTTTGATTCCTGTTCCGAGAAAATCAGTTCAGCTGTCGCCGACATGATTACGATCTTCCCAGAGGTTTGGTATCAAATCTTTAGTCATTTTTGTTATCTTTAAAATTGATTTCAATATTTCAGTCAATGATATCTAACTGTGCGAACGGCGAACAAATATATACAGCTTTAAGTCAATTACATAACAGTGCCTTAAAATTGAGGGTCGAGTGCAGGGCTTCACTCAATACCCCTTCAAATGTTCAATACTTACAAGACTTCAGACAAATCTATCAGAAAGTGATTGAGAGTGCCTTTGATATCGCAAAGTCCGCCAAACTTTTGGTCACTATTTTCCAATAATTATTACATTTTTCTATTCATTTATAAATAATTTTGAATTTAATTAAAATTTAGTGAATTTTAAACCAATTTTACATTTATTTTGATTTTTATTGATTTGAATGAATGTTATGTTTCGTCACTTACGGACACAAAAGGTGTTATAAATGCCATTGAATTCAAGTAAATCTTATTTTATGAGTAAATCATTCATCAAATGAATGAATGAATTGAGAAACTAATCACTCGTTTCTCTGAAAGGGTTTTAATTTTGTTATTATTTTACAAATCATTCAATCATTTCATCGATTCTTAAAATATTTTTATTATTAAAGTCTTAAAAGTTATAAAAATATAACAAAAATGAATGAAATTTCAATCAATTGTATATAAATTTCATTTTATTTATATATCAATACGTCTTATAACTTATCGGAACCTCTCTTTCATTGTCCCCAAAAGTCTTCTCAACCTTCTTGAGCGGTGCTTCGATCAGAAGTACTCCATCGGAGGAAAGGGTTGAAACCAATTTGTTTGAATCATACTCTTTCGGCAAATTATATCTGCGAGAGAACTGACGGCTAACCCATCCCTGTTTGTCTTCAACCTCTTCGTGTTTACCGATAACTGTAATGAAGTTATTGGCGTATTTGACAGTTATCTCAGCGGCGGTAAAATGGCTGACATCTAACTTCACACTAAATTTGTTGTTGTGTTGAATCAGATCCAAAGAGTCGTCATTTCTTCGCTCTAATTGTGATCTTCTGTTTCGAGAGATCAATGAGTTGTCGGCGAAGTCTTTCCAGTCATCCCAGTCGTGAACAAAACGTTCTCTCATTAGTTTGTCGGGCCATACATCCCAATAGTGTCGGGAACGACGGGGTGAAAACGACACAGACATTAGTATCAACTTTTTTAAAGCACTTTTAAATGTGACAAAAGTATTGGATTCAAGACTTGATCCAAAAGTAATGCTCACAAGTGTTGGGAACCGGTATTTATAACTCAGAAAAGTATTGAAAAAACCTTCAAATTTGAACAAAACTTCAATTATGTCTATATATAGTGTTAACAACGACTACGCAAACCATTGAAACCAAGTTATGATTCATTTGGAAAATTCGAGCAAATCTTCAATAAAGTGAAGAAAAAGAGTAATTCATTGTTATCTCTGTAAAACATGTTTTGAATTTCAATTATTGTTTTTATTATTCAAAGATTGAAAGACATCTGAATTCAAGTAAATTTAAGTTCTGGTAGTCATCAAAGAGTGCCTCCATTTCCCTCTCATTGATCGCTATTTTGTTGAAAAAGGAGTAAACTTTTAATTCTCTTAATTCCAGACAACTCTTCAACAATTCATTCAATGATTTCTTATTTGGTTTCAGATTTAATCTAAAAAATATCACAAAATATATTAAAAACACATTTTCTCTGAGTTTTAATACTTTTTTGATTTTTCAAACGAAGAAATGTCAAACAAATAGATATTTTTGAGATTTTCGTGATTAATATAAGAAACGATAGATTCAGTGATTTGTTTGAAGTCCGGTTCCAACCCCTGTGTTACCCAACAAACAGTTGTTAGACTTTTAAAACAATCCAAAACTTTTTGATCGATAAATAATTGATTATTTTGTATAACAATAATATGGTTTTGATGACCAAAACCCAGATTACTTTGAATCAGACATTGTCTGAATGGGAAATATTTTTCATCACTTATTATAAGAACTTTTTGTGAGTCAAAGGACCTGTCAATCAATTTCTTCCATCGCTTGCAAACTAATTGCAAATATTTTTTTTCATTGACATTGAAATGACTGAAAACCAAAATGAGTACAAAATCAGGGATTCTTTGGTTAAAAAGGGTTTTATTATTAAAACGAAATAATTTTCGGAAAAATTTGTTCAATTCGTTAAACACTTTCATTTTTGACAACAATTTATTTCAATTATTCATTAATTCATTGATTTATTCAAAAACATATTTCCAAATATTTTTGAAACTATTTTTCAAACAATTAATGAAATAAATGTTATATTAATATCTAATCGCTGAGAAGTGTTGAGTAATTTCATTAGTTTTTTGATAAAATAATGATAAGATTTGTTTGTATTTAATATTAATATTCAACAAAATATTGATTCAATTTTTCATTCATTTCATTTGTGATAAAGACTTATATTGTGTGAAGTTTTTGTCATTTAATCCAAATATAATATTTTTATTCATTTTGTGTTTATTTAAAAGAAATTTAAATAAATTTTTATATAATTTTAATTTCATATAAACCAATGAATTGATAAAAACATATCAATTTTGAAAAAATAGATTTAAAGCCGAGAATTCATTGATTAGTAATTGAAAGCAAGAATTTAAACACAATTTCAATTCATTTGTAATAAAATTTAAAAAATATTTAAAAAATATTAAATTATAAAAAATATTGAAATTATTTTAACGAATGAATGAATGATTGAAAGACTTATTGAAAGACTTATTGTATTTTAATTTACATTTAATTCTCAATAAAACTATTTATTTCTCATTAAAAGTGAAATTCATTTGAATTTTCTTCTAATGTTTGATATATTTTGACAAAAGATGTCATTAAGTGTTGAAAACATAATGTATTTTGGGTTTCAATACAATCCCTAAACCTATGCTTTCATTGCATTTAAAAAACACGTGTTTTTCATAATATTTAGTGATTTTAATGACAATTAACTAAACTATGGGTAGAATCCAACGGAAGGGGGAAAGGGGTTCAAAGGTTGCGTTTGTGACCAGAGGTCAGGCTATACGAAGACTTCAGTTGTCTTTAAAGGACTTTAGGTTTGAATTGAATTAAATTTGTTTAAAATTTAACCGAAAAAGTGTCCAAACATTAGGCGCTTATGTATACTGAAGGGTATATATCCGGTCGAACCCAAGAATAAGAAGAAAGTGAACAAAACCGGCAGTTCTTCTCTGAAGACCTATTATCTGCTGAAAGACATCCAATACCTAACACACGAACCAATCGTTTGGAAGTTCTGGGAATTGAAGGTATGTTTCAATGAATCCATGGATTTGTCGATCAATTGATTGACTTTTGATTTAAAGGTATTTATGAAACGGATTACTCGAGCGAAGGGCCGGAAGGACTCGGAATCTATGAAAAGGATTCGCGAAAACAAACCCTTTTATAAAATCGATTCAATAGTTAGAGAGAGGTTTGGATTTACTTTCAAATTAGTTGTCAAACAATTAATTGCTTTTGTCTTAAGGTATCCGACATTTATAGACGCCGTCCGAGACCTCGACGATGCACTCAGTCTTTGCTTTTTGTACGCAATGTTTCCCAAATCTAAAGGCCTTCCTCTGGAACTGATAGAACTGAGTCGTCGACTGACCCTAGAGTTTATGCATTACGTGATTGAAACCAAATCTTTGCGAAAAGTGTTTATATCTATAAAAGGCTATTACTATCGCGCGGACATCAATGGCCAGTCGGTCACGTGGGTAGTACCGCATCAGTTTGTCTTCAATGTATGTCTTGTAATCAAAATTATATACAATTTAATGTTATATCTGTTTAGCGTTTGAGTGACGTTGACCTCCAAGTGATGCGGACTTTCACCGAATTTTACGTAACTTTTTTGGGTTTTATTAATTACAAACTCTTTTCCAGTAATTCTCTGTTATATCCGCCGAAAGTATGTCTTCTTTTGTCAAAACAATTGCTTTTTTATTGAATTGCAATTCATTTACAGATAATCGACCAAAAAGTGATCGATTCTGAAGACATAGATTCAGAACAACTGATATCTGCGCTCAACAACCCGTTAACCAGTTTTGGGAATTCAGAGCAATTGACAAAAATAGATGACTTCGAAGACAGTGAAGAGAATACCAGTTGTGAACTGACTTTCCATCGAACCGTGAAATTACAGAATCTCTTCAATGGATTGAAATTCTTTCTCAATCGAGAGGTTCCGCGCGAATCACTTGTGTTTGTCATTCGCTCTTTCGGTGGTTTGGTTTCATGGGATCCAACCCTTTATGTCGGTTCCACTTATGATGAAAGCGATGAAAGCATTACTCATCAGATCATAGATAGAGAAGACGTTAAATCAAAGTTTATGAACCGATACTACGTTCAGCCCCAATGGGTCTACGACTGTGTCAACGCCCGAATATTACTACCTGTCCAACAATACTTTATTGGAGCCACACTTCCCGCCCATTTGTCACCGTTTGTTGAAGGAAATGACGGTTCATATGAACCGCCCGAACAGTTGGCGCTCAGAAGATTGGATTCAATGGAAGACAAAGAGAGTGAAAGCGAAACAGAAGTTATTGAACCAAAAGAAGACAAACAAATGCAGAGGAATGTCAAGAAAACGAAGACAACATCCCAATCGGCGCCGATGTCTGTCAGACCCGGTCTTGTAATCAAAGAAAACAAAGAGAAGATTGAAAAACAACAACAAAGCGAAGAAAAACGTTTAGCGGTTCTCATGATTCCGAAGAAGAAGAAACGTCTTTACTCTAAGATAATGTTTGGACAGAAGAGGACCGCAAAAGACGCGGAAAAACTGCGAAACAAAAGGAAAGAATTTGAGAATAAAATGCAAAACAAATAAAATCCAAATATTTTTGAGTTTTAATGAAATAATAATTTATTTTTCAATTGTTTTCGCAATTATTTACACAAAAATTCATTAACTCTTTCTCTGCTGTCGTGTGGCGTACGGGGATTGGGATTGTCGTGAGTCACGCGATTGAGTGCTTTCTGTCGGGTCTTTACTTTCAGTTTCTTTTGTCAGTCCTATTGTGGTCTCTATTGTCGTTGGGGTTGTTGTTGTCGTTATCGATGACATTGTCTATCAATTCAATCAATTAATACAAAAATGTTTAATAAATTATTGCAAAACACTTCAAACCTGTGTTTGAGAACTACCTGTGCTTTGGGCAGCTCTGATCGCAATAATGGTTTGGGGTTGGGATTGAAGTGAAGTCGTTTGCAATATAGTCGGTTGAGTTGAGAATATTATGTTCTTTGGGGTAACGGTTCCCGACGTCTGCGTCTGAGGGGAAGAACTGGACACCACTTGAATGTGTTTCACTGTCGGCTGATTTGTTCCTATCTGTGCCATAGCTATCGGTGCCGTCTGTTGTGAACACTCTATTGTTTGGGCTGTTTTTGATTGACTGACCGCTTGTAGTATTGATTGCGGCAATAGATTAGCAGTATTTGTAGTACTTGTGCCGCTCTGTGAGACGTGCTTTAAAGACAACAATAATATGAGTAATGAAATTGATCATGGTCAGATTGACATACAATGGCCTGGAGGTTATGCGGCATAACTAAGCCCTGTTTTAAGGCCTGTTGTATTTGTTGTATAGTTTTCGCGGTTTGACTTTGCGATGACGGCGACGACTGATGTAATATTTGATATGTGCCGACGGGTGAGGACTGGATCTGAGCCATAGTCTTGGGCTGAGCGGCAATGGTAGCCGTCTTTTGTTGACCTTTTGGTGAAATAACAAACAATTACTTACTATTCAATCAATTCATGGAAACGTAGTCTTAATTAATGATTGAATGAACTCTTAATCACAAAAACTATTCATTTCTTGATTTCTAGTCATTCATTGAGTCATTGATTCAATTCATGCATTCATTGACTCATTGTTTCGACAATTGATTGAAATCTTTATCTCTTTTATCACTTTTTATCTCAATTTTCATCTAAAGATGAGATTTATTTTCAATTCATTACAAATAAGTCATAAAATAATTGAGACATCAATTGATATCAAGTGAAGACTCACCCAATTGTTGGCTCAGTTGGTTCTGCAGCTGTTGTTGTTGTATCACTTGAGTGGTCGTCTGTTGCGGTCTCTTCTGCTGTAATAACTGGATTTGTCTCAACTGAGTGGCCGGTACTGTAGTAATAGAACTGGTGGTCGAACTGTTGGCAGAGGTCGGGGACATAACTTTGGTCACCGGAGACGTGAATATATTCATTCCCGTCATTGTTATCGGTATTAATGACTGTGTGGCCAGGGTTTTGACAAACGTTGGGTTTTGTAGTAATTGTGTTGATTGTGTGGATTGGGTTTGCGGTGAAGACTGTTGTACAAGAATTTGGGTTTGACTTAAATTACCTGAGCTTTGCTGTGACACCAATTGTTGTCGTTTAAGAATTTGTGCCAATTGTGGGTCAGTTATGGTTCGAGTGATTATCTGTTGCGTCGGTTTACCAGTGCTTGTCGTCGATGTCGTGAACCTCTGTTGGGTTGCAGTCATAGGTACGGCTACCGGAAGTGTTGTCACAACACCCGATTGGGAAACCTTTAGACCAGCGGTTGCTATTAATGATTGGGCCGGTTGTACAGAGGGTTGGGCTACTGTTGCCGTTATCTGAAAGCGTGGCTGTTGTTGAACGACCCCTATATTTGTCACCTGTTTCGAGGACGAAATGGTTTGCATTTGTATTTGTGGTGTTTGTTGTTGTCGTTGGATCTGTTGTTGTTGTTGTTGCCGAAGGAATATCTGTTTATAGACTTGAGGGTTGGCTGCAGTCAACCGATTGCCCATTTGAGTGACTGAGGGAGAGGATACGGCGGCGATCAGCTTCTGGTGAGCCTGAGGTGTGAGTGCGGCAACAGATACCACAGAACATCCCTGTTGTAGGGTTTGTGGTATACCTTCAGCATTGGTCACCGTTGCGGACCCAATGGTCTGAGGGTTAACATTGATTTGACTGAGGATTGGTTGCGGTAATGGTTGTGACGTAACGTTCACTTGTGATAGAGCTTTGGTTAATTGGGTTGCTGTGGGAGCGACGGAAGTTTGAACAGAAGCGGTACCGGCCTTAAGGTTGGACTGATTTATTGCAGTCATTTTAGCGCTGATTACTTGTGAGAACTGGTTCTGAGCCGTCGGTATATTACTGTTTGGCGTCAGTATTGCTTTAAATTGAGTGTTTTGTTGCTGTTTTTGTTGCATCTGTTGCTGCAATCGGACAGCCATTTGCTGTTCGGCCACTGCTTTCTGTTTCTCTCTGGCTATACGTTGGGCGCGATTGATGGCCACTTGGATTGGGGTCAAGGGTTGGTCGAAATTGATTCCACTCTCAGAAAGCAATTGAATGTGTTTTGGATTCTTTTGCGTTGAGTTATGAAACATGTGTTTCAAAGTCGGAGTCCTTTTGTTTGCGATTTGTTTTATAGTTTCAAACCTTTGGTTACATAACTGACTGAACGCCATATTGTTGTCCTGTGCTATCAATTGACTTATCTTCACTGGACGGGCGGCCGTTACCACTGACTGCTTCGGTGCTGTTGGGACCGCTGCTGGTGTAGCAGTTGTAGCATTTGATGCACTAGTAGTGCTTGGGTTGGGAGGAGTGGTCAGTGTTTTCAATTTCTTCTGCTTAGGTTTAGGTGTCGTCTCATTGACAGTCTTTCCTTCTTCTCGGGGAACGATAGACAGTTCGTAATGATATCTACAAAGCTTTGGTGATCTATAGTTACAACTGATGAGATTAACCACATCAGAGACCAGATCCCAATTCGGCACATGTCCGGGCGATACAGTCAATAGAGTTAACGGCAGGTCTTGGAAGTATTGGATCACTTGAAGTACAGCCCAGTCCTCGTGAACCGCCCACTGAGGTATAGAGTCCTGAAGTGGACCACTAAACAGATGAGCGGACTTATGGACCGGTGAAGGAATGGCATTAGATTGGGGTAATAAACAACTGGCCCCCAAAGAATTCAAAGTCCTATGAATGGCTGCATTTTCGGGTCCAGAAAGAGTAGTTCCCTTCAACTTCTGTAGTATTAGTTCGCGACGGAGTTTAATGATAGCAGTGGAGGGTCGGTCAAACAAAGACCTGGGTATATTAAAGCCCTCCTCTTTGCGTACCTTTTGCTTACGAGCTGTTGGACAGACAGACAGACATTCATACAATTACTTAAAACTGATATTACATTCAAATTAAAAAAAATTGTGAATTCTCTCAATGTTTTCAATGCTTTCAATGTTTTCACTCATAAATGTCTAAAACAGTGTAATTGTGTTACTATTGGCGCATAAAAGGGGGAAATATTGTTATATTTATGTTGATATAAAATAACCCTTAATTAAGTCTTAACTGAATGTCATTTCTATCGCTTAATATAAAATCTAAACCCTTAATGAAAACATACCAATAGTTGTGTCCAATTTGAGCCGTTTATTGGACTCTTTGGGGACATAAACGGGCGGTAACTGTGACTCAGGCATAATGTTCTGCTCGTATAGGAAACCCAAGGAGTAGTCGATATAGAGATCATTCTCGTCCTGCGGAGGTGTCGGCGGCGCCCATATCTGTGGTCAGACATATAATGAGTCCGTGTATGGGGACAGACATGGGTTAGACTTACCGGCATTTGTTCGAAACCATTATATGATATGAAAACCTATTGAAAGAATAGTTGCAAACAATTGGACATAAATTGATGTCTACTTTGCTTTGATCGCCAGAATTGCACAAAAATCTCATTTCTTTCGGTTTAAAACTATTAAATGAAAGCACAAGTGGACGAGTGATAGGAAAGGTGTGACACTCGAGTCATATAAAGTTTTGGCACCGTTTGGACAGTAAAACACTAAAAACTGATGACAACCACCAAAAGAAATGATTTTAATGCAAAAAAGGTTCACAAAAAACGCAACTATTCTTTCAATTTGAGTGAAATATAAGACAAATGACACCAAAACCTGATATGCAATCGGAAAGTGCTTACAAGTGCTTATAATTAACGCACAAAAGAAATGAGACTTTTTTTTGTTAAGTTAATAATTATTATTAATATTTTAATGTTTTTTCATTACATAACAACCAAAACATGAAAATCAAATAAATTATAACAAATATTGTTTACAAAAAGCAATCCCTGTTTGGAATGGACTCTAAGTTTAAGACAATATAAACACTCCAAACATAAATCGCTTTCTTATTATTCAATGATTTCTTTATCTACTCTTTCGGTTCGAGACTATTGTCTGACTCTGACTTTGATTCCCGTTTTCATTAGGCTTTGATATATTTCTAGCGTTTGAGCGCTTTATTTGATTACTATTTGTATTTGAATTACAATTATTTGTTATTTTTGTAATTTTTGGTATTTTATTGGCAGACATCACATCTGGGGAGCGGACAGGAGGGACAGAACGGGGAGAGCGTCTCACATATGGTTTGTTTAAATCATTTATAATATTGATATTTGTTTTGTCATTGCGTTTACTCTCAACACTATTATTACGATTTTTATCCCTTTTGTTATTATTAACCCTTTTTTGACTATTTTTAATACAATTCTGGCGATCAGTACTGGTATTCAAATCAACCCCTAATTTAGATCTTTTATTAACCTGATTGTAGGCGTCCTCTCTATGGCACGTAAGAATAGGCTCCCTGTCCTCTTCCATGGCTTCTTCTCG
The DNA here is from genome assembly GCA_034687845.1 of Pantelozetes paolii. Lineage (NCBI taxonomy): Eukaryota > Metazoa > Arthropoda > Arachnida > Sarcoptiformes > Oribellidae > Pantelozetes > Pantelozetes paolii. The sequence goes on along the minus strand of JAQGAT010000006.1, from coordinate 90,590 downwards.
TCTCAGTTGTTCCTCTTTCTCGGCTTTAATCCTTCCCAACTCCCACTCCTTCTTATGCGCTTTGATTTCCTCCTATTGTTAAACAATGTTATAATAAACACAAAAACCCCTTAATTATCATATCATCCAAACCTCTGCCTGTTTTATCTGTTCAAAGGACACGGACTCCTGGAATACCTCCAAAAGATTCATTGCATACTTCTCTACAGGTGTGAGCTGTTAATATAAAATTGCAATTTAAGGGGCATTTCAAACATTTTTGCACTAAATATATATAAAACATGTCTCAACTCTCAGGTCTCGCGAATACACACAAACAATATTTGCGGTGTTTTTAGAGCAGAAATAGCAATACTTTTCCCCTTTTTTAGTGAATTCACAAATAAAATCATACATTCATTTGTGAAGCGTTGGGAAGGGGTTTAAATTCGTATAATCTATAGTTAACTACCTGTGCTCTGCTTAGAATATTAGTGTAAAAACACAAGACATACCTGTGATATGATTTCATCAATCTTTTCCTCTTCGGGACTCTTCTCCTCCTCTTTATTGTCTTCAATTGGAATGTTTTCGTCGAACTCTGCGAACTCCGCGGCCGCCTCTGCGCGGGCAGTCTTAGCCGCAGCCACATCATTGTCCTCTTCAACGGTTCCCAACGCCTGTTCCAGTTGTGCTTCGAGTATATTTTCACTGGTGTTTTCAACCACAGCCATAGTGTCAGTGCTTTGAATCTGACTTTCTTTGATTAAATCAATGCCAAAGAGTTCTTGAATGGCATTGTGTTTGAAGAAAGCAGTGGTGAAGTTCCCGCCCTCTATGGCAACGCTTCCCAAAAGTTTCTTCTGTTCCGCCTTTTTATGTATATTTTCTTCGATTGTCTTTTCACTTATGAGTCGATATATATGAACCTCACGTGTCTGACCGATACGATGGCACCGGTCCTGTGCCTGTGCGTCCATTGTTGGGTTCCAATCGCTGTCATAGAATATCACAGTGTCAGCACCGGTAAGGTTAACACCAATACCACCGGAACGGGTCGACAAAATAAAACAAAAAATACGTTTGTCTGCGTTAAACCGTTCCATCAGTGCTTGTCTTTGTTCTACTTTCGTAGTGCCGTCTAAGCGCAGGTATGTGTGGCCGAGATAGTTAAGGAACTGTTCAAATATGTCCAACATTCGGGACATTTGAGTAAATATAAGCACCCGATGGCCACCGGTTTTCAGATCCCATAACAGTTGGTTCAGAACTTGAAGTTTTCCGCAATCGTATTGAATGAGACGGAGTTCGGGAAACTGTGTCCTCATTAGAGATAACGGGATTTGCAAAACATCCAAACGATTGGACAAATGATGACTCAATTGTGAACTTAAATATTGGACTTCGTTTGCCTTAGACGGGGGTAAGTGTGAGGCGTGTAGTCGTATGGTCGGCGACACCACTCGAGGAACTATACATATAAAACGAGTCAACACTTCCTTCAGGTCTTCGACCAGTCGTTCGGGAGTTCTGATCAAATCGTTTAACGATTGCGTGAATTCCCAAAAGTGTTTTGGATATCGACTCGAATAAGGGGTTAAAATGCAATTCAAATACCCGTTCCCAGAGTTAAACACAGATGTATTGGATGGCAAGGAATGGGTTAAATATTTTGGACTATTATTAATAGTCGACACTTCTATCAAATCAGACGCATATAAAGCAGTCGCACAACACTTCCGTTGATTAATACGAGATATAAAACACAACTTCTCTTTCCGTTGTGTCAACTGTTTCGCCGATAATAACGACTTTTTAAACGGAGATGACATGGGTTTAGGTGTTGTCCCCAACGAGGAAATGGAGTTTTGGTCCTGACTGTTGGCCATACCTGTCAACAATAGATTGTAACTGAATTAAAGCTGATTCGCAATACTAAACAATATTACGAATGGATGGAACAGTAGTTTATTTCTGAGTGCATGGAAACAGTCATCAGACTTAACACTAACAACAGTATGAGTGACTCAAACAAACCTTAATTAAGGGGTAATTCGTAATTAATTAGAGAACACATACCAGTGTTGGGAGTCATGGCTCTAACAATGATCTGTCTCATTGGGCTTTGCGTTAATTGACTTTGTCTTACAACTGCCGGAGGAATAGTGGATGAGATAGGAGTTCCTGAAGATGTTCGCAGAAGTATATGAGGACCGGTAGGCGTCTGAACCAATCGTCCCAAAGGAATGGCAACTCTATTGACTGTAATTACAATTCAATTAACAATTAAATCATAAAATGATTGAAGAGTTGAGACAAACCGTCAGAAGAGGTAGTGTTTGGCAATGGCTTTGCATTTGAAGAACTGTTTTGTGAATGAATTCCAGTCATTAAAAACTTTTGATCGGTTTGGCGGTTGATGGCCGGGGAGGGCGAGGATGAGACGGATTTTATTGATGATTGTGATGAATGCATTGTTGAGGTTCGGATCTGTAATCGTATTTTGCCGCGCGGACAACGGGGAGGGGGTTCGGGTGCGGAGTCAATCTCTTGTATAAGATCTGGTGATGACATAAACCTAACGATCCTGTGGTGCGCGAAAGCACTCAATGTAAACGATAGGTCAGATAAAACCAAATTCAATGAATTCAGGTTAACGTTGTTTAAGGGGTCGTAATCTAAAGCAGTTGTGACTAAAGACGCCGTCGAATACGTCAGACCCTCTGTCATGAACGGTGAGACAGTAGGCCGGGGATCAAAAAGGTTGGGATGATTACACACTTTCCGTAATTGCATTAAAATGTTTATAACACTGAGGAAGTTGCCGGCGGCCAGGGTATCCTTCGTCCTACACATCAGGGGGTAAAACAATTAAAATACAACTAAACACCTGAATTAAGGGGTAATTACTTTCGAAGAGACATAAACTCTTCGTAAAGAAAACGTTGTCTTTTAGATAATCGACACATAACTAAGTGCTCGTGTTTTTGAGGCAACTGTTTCTCGACGTCACACTTGAGACGCCTTAAGAGGAAAGGTCTGAGAACTTTGTGAAGACGTCTAATGAGTGCTTCATTGAACTCATTGTTTCCCTCAACCATTCCCGACACCGGATTCACAAACCAGTCTTTGAACTCTTTGTGCGATTGAAATACATTAGGCATTAAAAAGTGCATTAAAGACCACAATTCCATTAAATTGTTCTGAAGGGGTGTTCCCGTCAACAGTAGGCGTCGGGAGCTGTTGAAGTTGAGGAGCATTTGCCAGCGCTGGGACTTAAAGTTCTTAATATGCTGTGCCTCGTCTAGGATTAGATACTTCCACTTCTTTCGTCTGAAGGACTGGTGGTCTTGTATCACAAGTTTGTAAGAAGTGATACAAACGTGAAATTGATTTGGTTTTGTCCAACCCTTAAGTCAATGAAAGGATTGTTAGCTATTTTTGGTGACCTTTAGTTGGATTTAAAACAACAAACAAAAGGCGCATAAATAGGGCTTTGATTTATGAGTAACTTTAGCACTCTATCAGCACATGTCCGGCCAATAGAGTGACTCTAAGTCTCAAAGGGATTGTTGTTTCAAAACTAAACTCAATTTCAGTCTTACCTGTCGTTTGAGTTTCCGTTCTTTAGGGCTCCCATAATAAGTCAATATCTTGAGCGCCGGACACCACTTCTTGAACTCCATTTCCCAGTTAAGCATAACACTCGTGGGCACAACAATCAGGTGCGGCCCCCAAACCCCCTTCTCACAGGCCAGGTGTGCAATCAATGCAATGGTTTGAATAGTCTTTCCTAAACCCATTTCGTCGGCCAGTATGCCATTGAGCCTCTTGTCCTGCATAGCGACCAACCAATCGAGACCTATGTGTTGGTACTCCCGAAGTGTATGTTTGAGCAAAAACGGCACTTTAGTACACACTTCCACCGTTTCAAAGGTATTCCCCTTTGGCTGAAGACTCTCAGCGCCGGCAGCGATATCTGTAATATCTCTGTTGGGACCGGCAGTCGAGGGTTTGGCGTTATTTTGATCACAGACTTCCTGTAAATATAAAACATGTCTCAACTCTCAGGTCTCGCGAATACACACAAACAATATTTGCGGTGTTTTTAGAGCAGAAATAGCAATACTTTTCCCCTTTTTTAGTGAATTCACAAACAAAACCATTCATTCATTTGTGAGGCGTTGGGAAGGGGTTTAGGAAAGGGTATAACAAAAGGTAATATAAAAACTCACTTCAATTAAGGGCTTATCGATGGCCTGATTGGCGTCGGGATTGATAAGGAATTCCATTCCTATTTCTCCCGTCTCTTCTTCGGTGGACATGTCTTCATCAAACTCTTCGTCTTCTTCACAGGTATTGTCGTCTTCTTCGCTCTCTTCGTCTTCACACTCCATGTCGTCGTCATCGCTGTCTAAATCATTATTGTCTACCTTTCCATACACTTTGGCAATGAGTTCGTCGACAGGAATATCCAAATCGTTCTCCAATTCCTTGAGTTCATCGAAATGGTTGACAATCTCTTCGTTCTTCTCTTCCTCTTCAATGGTTTCTTCTTCGTCTTCGACCTCTTCTTCGTCCGACACTTTGAACTCAATGTCTTCGCGTTCAGTGTTTGAGTCATCCAATGGTTGGTCAGACGACTCCGACATTTGTTTAGATACCGATGCCTTCAAGTCCTCAATCGGTATTTCGCTCTCCTTTTGCAATAACTCAATCTCCGACACCCCGTCCCCGACTCCAACCTCTTCTTCCTCCTTAGCGATGGTCTCTTCATCATCGGACTCACTATTCTCGGGAAGGAACTCAGTGTCCGGATCTACAATTCCCGGTTCCAACCGATTGACTGCATGAGTGGACACCTCTTTCTTGCCGACGTTCCCCAACTCTTGAGTCAATCGTTCGGTGTATTTGTCGGCCTTTTCGACGATGAAGTTGAGATGCATGTCATGAAGTTTCTTCCGCTTCTCTTTGAGCCGAACCTCTTGTTTGGCTTCAAATACTTTTTCAACGTCTGTCCAAAAGCTTTTGATTTGTTTCGCAATATTTGACGCAATTTTCTTCGTCCTTAAGAGCTCTTCCTTTTCTGCCTTCTCTGCAAAACATCGTTTGTCTGAATGATATTTGGCGACCATTTTGGCGCACTTCTTGGCCGCAGCCTTCTTCCACTTCCTCTCCTGTGCGAAGTCAGTGGCCAACCATTGCATCTCCTCTAAGAGGTAATCCCAATGCGTTTTCTTCCTCAACGGCTCCTGAACTTTGGGTAATCTTCTTCCAGACCACAACCCATTCTTCCTGAGTTCTGCCACCCTTTGCAATACATAGGCCTCCTGTCGGGCCCTCTCAACGATCTGTTCCTGAGAACCGACGGTCGAGTCATAGAACGAAGAGATCGAGTGCTGTCGTGTCGACAGTCGAGAACCGGAAACACTTTGAGCACCGGTTTTAGTGAGTGGTGTCGAAGGAGTTGCCGATTGAGTCGATGTTGTCGTCGATTGTGTTTGAATTGGTTTAAGAGTCGACACATTCGTTGACAAGACATCAGATGATTGAGTGGTTAATGAAGGTATGGATTGAGAAGTGGTGACAGAAATAGTTGTATCACATGTGGAAGTACTGGAAGCGATCACTTGAGGACCGGTAGGTATTGACTGTAATACTGATTCGTTTGTAGTGTCCGTCAGTTTGGGTGCCGAGACATCGATAGAGGACTTGACGGCAATCAGGTCTTTGATGTCTTCGTCGGCAAAGAGTCTATTGATGTGTTGGGATGTCCTCAAGAAGTGAAGCAATTCATTGTGTGTTAACCTCTTCTTCCAGACATTAAAGTCAATAACATTTCTGTCCGTCTCTAAGAAGTAAAGCTCTAAAATGTGGTCTAAATATGATTCCCGAAGACGTCTCAGAGATGTCTCCAAATAATCGGTAATTATATTGTCATTCATTTCGGACATGGGTTTGGGTTTCGGGTTGTCTTTGGGTTCGGCTTTCACTCAAAACAGCGTTTATTAACAAATATTTTATTCATTTGTCTATCATTTGAGACAAAAATAGTTTACATTTAATTTAAACTTTAATTATATTTACATTAAAAACAATAATTAGTTTTCAATTAAAATCAAATCAATTGTTATTTCAGTTAAATATTAACTCATTTTAATGTAAAACCCAATCAATGAATGACTCATTAGTTTAGTTGAGTTACAAATGAATCGCCATTTTGTGCGGAAACGGAAACACAAGTCAATCAATGCTTTCACTCTTTGTTTCACTCAATACACAAATGACGTCTAAATGACGTCCAAAAGGGTTTCAATCATTGAAAACATTGAATCACTCGTTGACTGACTTTCTATTGAAATAACATTGAAATCAGTTTTCATTGAATTGTTTTCTCAAAATATGTTTTGTTTTTATTTTCAGATGAAAAGAGAGTTTAAGTCTTCATAAGAGTTAATGCTTTCAATGATTGAGATCTGAATTCAAGCACTGATTGCCTAATGTTTTCATTGCATAAGAGTTACTGAAACTGAAGTTCACTAACGAGTAGTACAGTAAGGGTTTGGTAGGTTTGGTATACTATGATTGTCACTGAAATGAGAGATCAGATTATTTAAGCCTTGAATTCAAACCACTTTTCATAAAAATATTTTTTTGGTTCAAGACTTTCAAAATTAGTTAATCTTTTGATCCATAGTTCCTATGAATTAATCACTGATTCAATGGAAAGGGATGTTAACTTAACATCCCTTTCCACGGTGTAGTGATTGGCCACTGAGTATCACTCTATGACCTCTCAACTAAAGGTTATATTCACAAAATGTTTCAAAATTTAAGGCAATATCGGAGAAAGCAATCTAAAAGACCCTAAACTTTAGGCCCTGTTTAGGCCCAGAGTCATCCGATCCCTTGTTTTCAGATTGATTTGAACCTTCTGTTACTCCCATTCCCAGGCATTTGGGCCTCAAATCCTAGAGTTTTGAATCATTGATCAAATATTTATCTGAAATCCAAAGAAAATGAAAGAAAAGACAAAATAATAAACATTTTCTAAGAATTTATTAATTATTGAAACGATTATCAAAAGTAATGATAAAATAATTGAACGAAAGTTTCAATTCAAAGAAATATCAAAATTATAGACATTATTAACAATACATTAGACTTTAATTGCATTTCCAGTCTATCTGTGCCTAAAGTGCATCACTTTTTAGTCATTTTTTTGATCAATTAATACTAAGTTTGATGTCTTGAGGCTATACTGAAGAGCAGATCCACTCCTCTGTTGTTAAGGATTTATATTTATATTACTTTTTGAAACAAATCTTAAATTAATTAAAAACTTTTTAAATAAAAAAACAAAAGAAAACAAAAATTAAGAGAAAATTAATTGAGTTTTATATTCGGAAGCACTAAAAGGATTGGATTGTAATACCTGTGCACTAAAAGGATTGGATTGTAATACCTGTGCACACATTGTGCACACATTCATAATCTCCATACAGACTGCTTGTCCTCAGGCTATGTGTTTGGGTTAACAAATATATGGGACACGAATATAGGACAGTTAGTCCTGAGGTAGTCTTGAGCTCATATACTTCGTAACCATATGGAGGCCAACAGAGACCCCAAACGCTAAGCAATGGTTGGAAAGGGATGTTTGAGAGACAAGAAAAACAAGTCTTGAAAGCATCTCCTCTTTCACTCATTACTGTGTTTTTGGACTCATATTATCCTAACATTGGTTTCACAAACAAATTGTATATCATTTGAGTTGTAATTGAAATGAAATCATAATTTAAACTCAATTTAAACTCAATTCAAATGATTTCATCGTTTAATGCATTGAATGACTTGAAAACAAAATTATTGTTTCATTGAATCAAAACAAATGAAATATTAATTGATTTACGATTGATATGAAAGCAAATTAATTGCAGTCCAACCCCTGTTAAACACAGTTGATTGCAATACCCCTTAAATGTTATTATAATATTGAGTGCAACCCCTGACGTGTTGTCAGACCAGACAAATGGCAATGTGTTGTGATTTGAGCCGAAGATCTTTCGGCCGGAAATATGTTGTCTTATGTCTGATCTGTGGCGCCGTTTCCTCATTCATCGGGTCTTTGATTGTAATCACATATGCATTGATCCGAACCAACACTTCTTCGCTTCAATACTTTGAGACACTTCCGACATATATCCCCGCAATTTTGGTAATCAATGGCTTTGTCTTAAAGTCTTAATCCTTTCTAATCTTAATTTCAATCTTCAGCTAATCTTCAATGGATTGGTTGTCATGTGTTTCGCCAAAAGCAGAACAAGGAATGAATATTTGGTATAGAATTGAGATAATTATCATTGAATTGGTTTAACCATTGATTTGACCATTGATTGCATAACAGATCAAACTAATTGGTGGCATATATTTGGTTTGTGCTCTTCTGAGTGTCGTTATCACAGTCACCACAACTGTTATACATATGAATCGATTGCAAACACACAGTCAATGCGTTTATACCTCTCGGCTCAGGTCGTGCACCTGTGTTACAGCAATGGTTCCCAATGGAGAGACTCATGGTTTGTATAACTGTTTAACAATGAAGTCATTAATACTAATCTTCATTTGACGCACAGTTGGCCATCACTACACGTTTGAAAACACACCGAACTGTGAAGTAATTCATAGCCTTTTGTTCGGGTGTTTGCGAACCCTTTTCGGTCTTTCGGTGTTCGCTATATTGATCTGCATTTTTGCACTAATGCTTGTCTACCAACTCCTAAGCCATCAGAAGAAGAAGAAATATTTACAACAATTAGAAATGAGACGAAGATTTCATGTCCAGAGTCGGGGCTTCGGCTCTCATCCGTCGTATGTTTCGCCTCTTGTGTTGACTCACAATAGAAACCATTCGTTAAGACATTCACCGTTTAATTCTCCCTATTTTGAAGACAACGTTCCCAATGGTTGGTGTCTTTCCCCCCATTCCTACGACTTTTTGAATCGCAATTTTGAAGATGATATGCAATCAAACGTTGGAATTATGACCAATAGATCAAATTCATGGACCAATTGGTTGAATTGGCCGCGCAGTCAGGTCTCGGCATCCAATAACCAAATCTCAAATCCGGGAACAAATCGAAGATTTTTTAATTTTCTTCGAAGGAATCAAAACAATAGAGAAAACAATGATATCATTCAAAACAGATGGAGATCTCCAGCCAATCATAACTTTCTTCCGCCGCATGTCTTCATCCCACGCATAGGTTCTGGAGGTCTGTCACAACTGCCGCCTCATCTGACCAGATATCGGGAAAACAATTTGAGACGAACTCTATTGACAAGAATGGGTTCAACGCATCGAAGAACCCGTTCTAATGACGGCATCTTTCAACACATGAATGTCCATAATATGCCAATTGATTCATATAACCCGGGTATTAATGGGTCGGCCACTATGTTCGCCCTCTGGGGTCCTCCGCCTCCTTATACTTGCTCACAACCGCAGTCATTGAACCGAATTAACACGATTTGCAATAATATAAACCATTCCTCTGTTGGACAGCATTGCAGACAATCGAGTATTCATTCATCAGATGTGACGCCAACTTCTAAGATGAGTACTCCTCTGTCGGAACGGCGTCTTCGATGTAACGCCTTCTCATCGCAGGGCATTAGACTGAGAATAGCGGGCAATAATAATCTCTTAAACCCTGAGTCCAAGAGTTCATGTATTGTGGAAATACACGTTCCTTACACTGAAGACCAACAAAACGATGCAATCAATGGCTTCGAAGAGTTGAGGGAAAGTCACTTAAAATCCAATTTGAGTTTCAATACAATGCCTTCAATGAAACGAAACGATCATTCAATCAATTCCTTCCACTCTTTGTCTAATATTCCGATAACTTTTCCGAATCACTTGAATCCCAATTTCACGGACTCTGAACTGGAGTCCAATAAATCAAAACTGGAAACCATTGAAAAGGTATATAAATCCCAGATCTTTGAACAAAACTCTTCAATGAGTTCTTCGACACCTATTTCTACCTCAAACACAACGTCTCAAATGACATCTGATTTGTCCACTTATAATAATACCGACCAATCCTTCTCTGCCGCCAGTTTTCCGGTCGATCCGCCGACGGACTACAAGTCGACTCTCATTATCCAATCCCTGAACACACAGTCGAGTCCTATCACTGATAAGAGTAGTCATAATATCGCACAAAAACAAGTGATTAATGGCATTAAAGAAGAAGACATTCGTCTAAACAGCGCTCAATCGATGCCAAACCTGAGTTGTATTATACCAATCATGTCGTCCTCAAAGTCCACGTCCACTCACACCTGCACTCAACCAAACTTCTGGGAATTACATCGAATCCCTTCCAGTGGTAACACATCCACGTCTCAGGACTTTGCAGACTTTGAGTTTGATTTGGACGAAGAGTCGGTTAAATTCATAACTGATTTACCGAATGATTGTCTTAACGACGAGTTTAACTCCAAATCCAATACCACTTCGAGTTCAGAGACCACTTCAATAACACCGGAACTGCTTAAACCTCCGACGCCTTTCAATAACCAGAACTTCAGTGACAAAAGCACTTCTTCGACGGCAACCCTCTCTTCATTAAGTGATTCAAAACCAGAACTTATTATTAATATTAAAGGCATTGAAGTCTAAAAACAATTTTATATCAAATACTCAAAGGAACAGACGTTTTGTCGATTCCTTTCAATGTTTTCAATCATTTCTCAAATTATTATTAATTTTTTGATATTTTATTCGATATTTCTTTCAATCGTTTCAAAGACTAGTCTTTCATATAATTTGCTTAACCTTTAAGTCAAACCAAAATCCAATCAATTCCTGTCTTTTTGTCAATTATTTCAGACATTGAATGATATTTTGAATATTTTGAGCATTTGTTTCAAATGAGTGACAGTTTTGGTCAAAATTATTTCAATATTAATGTGTTTTTGACATTAAGTTATAAATTGTATTATAATTTGTAAATAATTTAAAATAAAAACAATTATTTCAAACATAAAATCAATTTTTATTAAATCTGACGATAAATACCTCAAAACAGTTCACTATTTCTTAATTATCTGAACCACGTCTTCGTGATGGACAACCTGTGGAACAGATGATTACCGTTTGGTTATTCAGCGAAATACAAGTGAAATACCGATGCCTTACATGACTTAAGCCTACTCTTTGTGGACTGTATTTAGTACTCGTCCCCCAAACCAATGCATATTTAAATGTCTGTGCGATAGTCCTATGGATGGTATGGCAGACGTGCTCTACACTTGAGTTCCGCCTCATAATGAGCCCGTCTTCAAAATCGGGCGGTTCTGAAGGGTTACCAATGTTTTAATAGTCATCATTATATAACACACTGTGGCCTCACTTACCGCCCCTTTTCTTAGTGTAGACCTGAATGAGAGCCAAATGTTCCCAAATCTTGTCCAACATATGGTCTAAATTCAGTTTCATATTACAACTAACGACAACACTGTGGGGCTGTCGGGCCAGTCGGTCGACCTCTTCCATAGAAATTTGGTCGATCTTGTTGTAAATGTAAAGACACGGCAAATACACCCTATTCTTGAGCACCACATCAATCAAGTCATCCGCAGAACAGTCTTCTCTGAAGAGGATCTCTGCGTTGAATATCTCTTGAAATGAAAATATCATTAAATTTCAAATTGTTTTGAATTTGAGTGACATTTGAAGACATACTGTATTCGTGTAAAACCATTTGCACTAACTTTTCATCGCATTTGGTGAGAGGACAGGTAGCGTTGAAGGAAATGCCTCCCGTCTTCTTCTCCTATCATTTCAATCAGTATTTAAGTAATGGTTTAAAACATTAAATCATTTAAACATTACTTTGAAGTAAAGGTTCGGCCGTTTTCTGTTGAGCCGAATGCCTACGGACTCCAACTCACTCTCCAGTAGTTGTCTTTGGACTTCACTTTTGGTCGCGTCTAACATAATAATCACCAGATCTGAAGTGCGGGCCACAGCTATCACTTGTCTTCCCCGACCCTTGCCTTCAAACACAAGTATAAGAAAACCCTGTCTGACGTCGCATACAATTCAATGCATACCCTGAGCCGCTCCTTCAATGATTCCGGGTAAATCCAGTAATTGAATGTTTGCCCCCTTATAGTGAATAACCCCTGGAATACACGTCAATGTCGTGAACTCATAAGCGGCGGACTCGGAGTGAGTGTCGGTTACGGTATTCAAAAGCGTTGACTATATTTCATATTAAATACAAAATCATTTAATTTGATTGCAATTGAAGTGAAATGACATACCTTTCCGACGGAAGGGAAGCCAATGAGTGCAACCCTCGCGTCACCGGATTTCATGACCTGTTGTCCAATGAAATGAAGACATAATTAAATGTTAACATAAAAGCAGTGAATCATTACATCAAACCCTTCACCCTTTGCCGAGGACTTAGTGGTCGGTTCCAGCAGTTGTGCCCTATATTTGGCTAACTTTGCCTTAAGTACTCCCAAATGGTATTCAGTGGCTGTTAAGGGGTTGACCGACAAAAGGGGTATTAATTGTAAACCAATTGAAATATGAAAAGCAATAAAACCTTTATTTTTCTGAGTTCTTGAGATTTCTCTCTCTATTTCACTAATCCTCTCAAGAATTCCCATATTTTGTTGATTTGATTGAATTGAGTCTAAAATGCAATCAATTATTCATTCAATCATTAAATTAATTGCAATTAAAACCAATATATCATTGAATAGTAAACACAACTCTCTGTTACACAACACGTGTGGCACTCAATCATAGGCCCAATGGTTGGCATACTTTAAGTCCCCCTTAAGTCCCCCTTAAGCGCCACAAAACTCCCCCTAATATTCACCTGTTATTCAATTTGTGGTCATTTTTGTCAATATTTTTACCGAAAATATGTTTTTGTGTTTCAATGAGTGGACAAACACTTGCATTGAGAGCAACGGAACGGTAGGTCCGGAGCACTGAAATCACAATTTAATGAAAGCTTACGTCAAATGAATTTATATTTTATTAAAACTTTTGAAATAAAAATTGAATTAAATTTTGAATGAATTGAAAGTCAATTGAGTTTTGGTTTCAAATAATAAATATTTTATTTTTTAATATTTTTTTTAATGTTTTTATAAATATTTTACAAAAAAATGATTAAATGTTTAATAATTTTGAAAAAGTTTTCATTGATTTGAAGTCAGAGTTCATTCAAAGGGTCTGTACTTTGGGTCCCAATAAAAGTCATGAATGAATTGGTTTTCATCGAAGTCTTGGGAATTATGTCTTTGTTGGTCACAAATCCATAGGATTTTATCGTCTTTCGGTGTTTTGACCACTTTTTTCGCCGCAAACTTCTTCACTCCTTTGGTGACCCCTTTGACCGCATCTTTCACTCCGCTGTCCATTGATTTGCGTTTCATTGAAGACATGGTTTGAATGGAAACAAAGGATTCACTGAATTGAGTGCTAAAGTGAAGGCAAATGGCGTTCGAATGCACTTTCAATCCCATTCTTGAAGTCGTGTGAAATCGCTGTCAAATGATTGGTTGAATCCTCAATACAAGGCTTATATATAAAACGTCTCATAATGTGAGTGAAGTGAACCCAAAATGCATTCACTTTTGCTTTTATACCTAATTATTACCTGATTTACAGTCAATTGACACAAAACTATCAAAATGTTTAATTAATTTAATGTTACCATGGTAGTCACTTAATGCTATCAGGGTTGATTAGTTAGTTGTGGATCATTTAGACGAGAAAATATGATTTCAATGAAATGAAAGACAAAATAATTTTTTGCTGAAAAATGAGTTTATTTTTGTTCAAAACTTTGAGAGAAATGAAAATTGAATTGAATTTCAATTATTATCACAAATAATAGTATTATTGCTTAAAAAGGGTTTAAAATAAATGTTAATTCAAATACAGATTAAATAGATTTAAATAAAATCACAATTAATTGACATTTAGTTGAAGGGATAGACAGACACACAGTACAGGTATTGCCAATAAAGTTGTGGTTAAGTAATGGACGCATAGTTATCCAACCTATGAACCAATTTACAGCCTCATTGGCCCCCTTTCACAGGTTTACAAATACATAATAATGTTTATCTGTTTATGAAAACTAATTTCACATCAAATATAACATCAATTAAACAAACGTTTTGTAAAAATAACTGAAAATAAGATAAAAATGTATTTTCTATTGAATTTGAAAGATATGTTGTCTTAAGACCCGAAGAATAGATATTATTATGGATTAAAGTATTGACTATTATTTCATATTATGCTTACATTACATGCTTTTTGGTGTTAATTGAGTTAAACATTGATTAGTATTAAGTTATTTGATATGAGTTAGAGTTAGAGTTAAAGCTACCAAAAGAGGAAACGGAAAGCGATGGCGAAGAGCAAGACCGAGATCTGGAACGGGAGGTACGACTCGATGTCATAGAACTCGAGCGAGAGTTGCGTCGGTACGGAATCGGCCGCTTTCGGGCACTGTTTGGTTAATGTTAGCTCTGATTAATGGTTTAGTCATTGAAAGCAATCATAAAATGGTTTTTTCATACAATTCTCACCACTTTTTGGATTCAATTGAAACATAAGATATGAAAAACAAATATAAAACTAAAATAAACGACAAATAAATTGAAATGAAATGAAATAAACGTTTAATTAATTAAACAATAAATGATTACAAAAATAAAATAATTCATTATTAAGTCATTAATTGACAATAAATTCAATCAATGATTGACAGTGTTTTCAATTAAGCCATTAATACCTCGTTATTCTGCGCTTATCTAAAAAACTTGGCGACCCTTTCCTCCGGGGTATTGAAGGACTCCTGCTTTTGTCGGATCCAGACTTTGATGACTTTGATGAGTCAGAACTGGAACTGGAGTTTGAATTTGAACTGAAAATGCAATCATTTGTTAAATATTAGTAAATAAAACATATTTTGAACACAATTTCAATGTTTTTCATAAATTGTTAGCAAATGTTATGAAAGTTATGAATAAGTCTTAAGAATCATAAATGAAATGACATTTCACTACTCACTCAGAGCTTCCATCAGAGCTTTGGGAATCATTTGAGTGATGAGAATGAGATCTATCCGAACGACTCGAATGCCTTGACTTGTCGTCCGGACTTTTGGAGCGATCGGTTCGGGTCTCAGACCTCTTGTGGTCTAAATTTGTTGAATAGCTTTTCGGAACACTTTTGAGTTCATAAACAGTGCTTTTCAGTCGTTTTACTTTTGAATCCCTTTCCGAAGAACTACTTGAAGACCGAGACCTCGAATCTGAATCATTACGTCTACGAAGACTCGGATCTAATAGTGATCTCCGAGGGCTCACCTCTTTTTGTGCTTTTCTCAGATGACTCGAATCAATCTCCTTCTCAATTGATTTCGTGCGAGGACTCAGTTCTTTTGGTCCTTTCCCTCTAGGAATGGGATCTATTGGCGATTTTCTATGAGAACTTGAATCCATTGGTGATCTTCTTCGAGGACTCAACTCTTTGTGTGTTTTTCTTTGAGAACTCGAATCAATTGGATTTCTTCTTCGGAGCATTGGATCTGTTGGTGATCTTCCTCTCCGAGGACTCAACTCTTTATGTGTTCTTTGAGGACTCGAACCAACTGGAGATCTTCTTCGTGAATTTGGATCCACTGGTGATCTTCTTCGAGAATTTGGATCCACTGGTGATCTTCTTCGAGGATTCGGATCCACTGGTGATCTTCCTCTTCGAGGACTTAAGTCTTTATGTTCTTTTCTTTGAGGACTCGAATCCTTCGCTAATTTTCTCGGAGGACTGGAATCAATCGGTGATCTTCTTCTACGAGGACTTAAGTCTTTGTGTGCTTTTCTCGGAGGACTTGAATCTATGGGCGCTTTCTTTCCATCACTTTGTTTGTGATCATTACGTCTCTCTTGCACTGAGTTTTCGACATCTTTTCTCATTTGTTTGATATTAAGTTCAATCAAACGATCGCTTTTGTTGTCGTAATCGTTGTCACGATTTGAACCCTAAATACACAGTAATTGCAATCAATTTAACGCAAAAACAAAACATAATTAAACGAAATGTGAATTCAAATGAAATGATTGCAAAAACCTATCAATACTTACAGAAGTGATACAAAACTCCTCAAAAATGATGCATAAGTTTTAGACATAATAAAAGAGTTCTTAGTTTTCACTGATATTTAAATACATTTTGTTTTATAACCTATTCTTACGTGAAATCAATAATTATTTCTATGCATTGCATGGATAGGAGAACAACAGAAGTAACCCTTAATAGACATGAAATATAATTTAAAACAAAACCAAACATACCTTAGGTTTTGATTGCTTTCTTCGGGTGTCGGGAGAAGACGAGTGCTTTCGTCGTTCTCTGCGTTTAGTGTGAGAACTGTTTGATGAGTCGGAGCTATCACTAGAAGAGCTTGAATTTGAATCAGAGTTAGAGTCAGAACCAGAGGTCGAATCACTGGAACTATATCTCTCTTTTTTAGTCTTCTTTTCTTTACGTTTTGATGTTTTACTGCTTTTTCTTTTGTTTCTCTTTTTAGAGCTGTCATCGGATGACCCGCTCTCAGCCTCTGAATCACTTGGAGAACGAGACCTATGTTTATGTGATCTCTCTTTTCTGTTTGAATCACTTCTATCTCTTTTTCTCTGTTTTTCATTGTCTTTCTTAAGGTCATCGGAGGTAGGCATAGGTTCAGGGTTATTAATCAACTTATGGTTTCTCATTCTGGCCTCGTTGGCCAATCTCCTCTCAGCGTCCATCATCTCTCTGGCCAAAGCCTCCCTAGCCTTGCGCGTGGGGTCGAGAGAAGTGCCCTCAACAAAGGTGTTGCCAATTCTTAAAGCATTCTTCAGGTTATCGTTCTTCTTGTGATTTATTTCCGCCAATTTGTGCGTCTCTTTCACACTATATGTCAAAACAATTATTAATTAAGTATTAATCCAAATGAAAAACAAAATGAAAATCAGATTAACACTAAAACCACAACTTTTTAGCTTTCAATTGAAAGTAATTGTCAAACAATGCATAAAATACCCGAACATTCAAATGAGTCTATCATTAGGTTTAGTATCGCTTCAGAAGTTGTGAATATTTTTGATAAGAAATTGAATGAAAACTAAAGACTCGGAAACATTTGGAAATAGAGATAATTCGCGTCAATGACTGACAAACGATTGAAATAAACGTAAAAATGATTGAAATAAATGCAAAACTGATTGAACTAATGACGCGAAACACCCATTCCTTACCTCACAATACTCTTTACCCTCATTTGAAGGTTTGATTCATCCATTTGACTGAAAATACCATTTCGTTGTAAAGTCTGATTCAAACGTCGATTTCTATTGCGTTTTCTACGCCTTCTTCGGCGATAAGAACTGGTCTTAAGACCCGTTATCTGATTGAATGGCATTTGAGTCGCAAATGCATTGCAATTATGAGGTATTTGTAATGCATTTGAAGTGGAAGTTGACGGCAAATGGATAGGCATTGAAGGCATTGACTGTTGACCAGAAGCGGCCAAAAACAACGCCTGCAATGAGTTTTGCCAAAACTTCTGAAACTCTTGAAAGCAATTTTGAGAACACATTATATTTAACCAAAAATTATTAATATTTAAAACAAATTATATTAAAAACACTTTTATCTATGGTTTGGAAGACTTTCGGATTCATTGCGGAAGACTTGTTAAGGCACTGGAAGGTAGTATACATTGGATTCAATTCATTGCAGAAATATTTACTTCAATTTGATATTCAAATTAACGACAGATTATTGGAAGACTTGGTTTTGATGTGAATTTCAGTTAACTTTAAGTCATTTTCATTGAATCGATGAATATTTCAATTGAATTGAAACACAGTTTTGGCGAAACAATGATTTGCATTCAAACTATGGATTAGTTTTGAAGTCATTTAAGACATTATTTTTAAACAAATTTCAAACAAACTCTTAATGTATTCAAAAGTCGTTAAAATTAATGATTGAATAAAATCATTGTTTAAGAGATGAGATGTAGCGGTGGTTGTGCTCCCAGTTCTCCATCTTCTCTATTCTAATGCCTTTCCTCCACCGCATCCCCAAAACTCTACATCACTTGACGTTACATTTCTATACTTTTTGACATCCAATCCCTACCAAACCACTGCTCTCTAACATAATACTAACACTAACTCAACATTATATCAATAATTGGCTTTTCTATACACTGAGCACACGGTGTGTCTCTTAGGTTACGGTTGCGCAACACATCCGCACAAGTCTTCGGACAATGTCTATAAAGTTCCCAAAAATTAAACTAATTTTTCACTCATTTTATATTCAATTGGTTTTAAATGAATGTATTTTTCAATGAAAACAGAGTTTCAATAGTTTTTGTCATTTAATTCAATACTAAAACTGATTTTCTTTGTATTCATGAAAACCAATAAAACCTTTGTTTGAATTTAAAGTCATTTTAAACTCATTTTTAAAATTTATTTTTGAAATAACTATTGAAATATTTAATTCAAATACACCTGAAATCAGGGGTTATGTTATAAAAACTCAGTTTTGAATGAGCAATGAAACTTTGAAAAGTTCAGTTGAAAGCACCAAAAGGGGGAGAAATAGCAAATAAGCGGCAAAATGGGATAACACTGCGCAAACATATTCAGGGGGTTTATTGGACAATAGGTTTTGAAATAATAATGAAAATAACCCTTACTTTTGAGGCATAGTATCAAAAATCCATTCCTTCTTCCTATGGCTGACATCCTTTTGATTATCCATTTCTTTGATTAACGTTTGTCTGAATTGTTTGACTTTGGACTCAATCTCTTCGGCACTGAAACTGAACGTAAAGGAGATGTGAGTGATAGGTGTTGTGGACATGACATACCCCTTACCCCTGCTGTTCCATAGTGTCCTCCATCTGAAGACATTTCAACTCAATCTGTCTCTTGTTCTGGTGCTCTAATATGTCTTTATTGGGCACTCTATTCAACTCCCGTTCCAGTCGTTTGAAGTCGTCTTCACTCTTATAATCGATTTGTTTTTTGATTGTCTTAACGAAAGACAGATTCTTCTGGACATAACCATTAGTACCACTGCCTCGGGCTGTCTGTAAACCAATCCCGTTATACATATCCACAAATCCGGTGACAAATCCAAGTCTTCGGCGAAAGAAACAAATGTTTTGTTAATTATTTTACAAATGATTTAAATTTAATAATAAATTGAAAGACATTTAAAAACCTTTGGATTCAATGACTCAACGATTAATTCAATTCAATTCAAAACGTATTAAAAATGTTTTGTTTTATGAAAACAATAAAATGAATGACTCTTTCATATGGTCTCCAACTATCACTCCATCCATAAAGTACGTCAACCAAAGGGGTGGACAAAGTTGTCATTGCATTCAATATTTGAATTATTTTATTGAAAAATAAATTAAATAACAGTTAAATACAAAACTGAAGACAATTGTAGACAATTGAAGACAATTGAAGACAATTGAAGACAATGTTAAGACAATTGTGTGAATGATTACCACATAATTCGTTGCCATTGATTACTTTGAGGCCATTTATAGGCATTGAAGACAAACATATAAATAGTAAAAGCATTCACTAATGTGTATAACATTAACTCAATTGTAAGCACTGTTGGGTTTGTCGGCGGAATGTTGAGTCTCCAGACGACAAACCCGGTTAGAAAATACCTGAATTCCAGTAGTCTTTGCGGAACTACTGATATAATTGTACAAAAAGTTAACAATAGTTTAAAATTTGAGTCTTTTTTCTGTAATAACTGAAACATAGTTACGGCTGTAAACACATAGACAGGGATTACAGCGTATGGTATAACTGACCCGTCTCTCCCCAGAATCCGTTTCCATATGTAGAACGGATAGTGCCTGTTGTCGGCCAACAGATACGGGTGAACGTATGAGAACCTGTTCAACACTACGGCCATCACCACAACAGCACTTATCACTCTTAAAGGATATCTCAAAGACATTGCAATAAATTTTTTGATATTATTTGCGGTGAAAATCCACGGAAACCCAAAAAATGCTACGAAACCCAAATAATAGGGTATTTGTGCCAAATGTAAGACCGCTTCGTGTGATAACCGGTCCCCGAGTACTATACCTATCAGTGATATAAGGATTAAAACAAGCGATTAATTAATTTATTTATAATTTAAGTAAAACTCAAACCATTGTTATAGAAAAGAAAGACAACGAAAGCGATGCCAATCAACGCATAGCCGCCGCAAACCATCAATATTTGTGGCGACGCCTGAAGTACTGACTTAACAATTGATCTCTTCTTTGATTTATCCGAATATTTGTTTAAAAGCTGTGAAGATATGGATGACATGGATAAGAGTTTAAGTGATATTAAGTATAAAATGATTTGACATTTGACTTGTATTTCAATGTTTAGAGGAAAGAGTGAAATACCTGTTCAGTCATTGCCTTAATTGCAAACTATTAATGAATTGATTGATTGTTTATGAATTAATTTCATCTGAATTAAGACCAAAAACTATAAACAGAATCAGAAGAAAGACATCTTTGCTTACCTTAAGGCTTGTGTGCGCCGACAGGAAGAACATCCAAACGATGTTTGTCTGTCTGTACAGCAAAGAGATGGCACCGAACAGTGAGGCCAACCATTCGTAGTCATTCACGTGAAACATATACATCAATAATACGAAGAATAGAGATCCGGGATCTGTATAGTAGAGGAATGAGAAGAAAAATAGTGGCGGAAGTGTTGCCAAAGAGACGGACGACAAGAGTAGCATAAGTTTGGAAGTTCTCTACAGAAAGACATAACAAAACATAGGTTTAGGTCTAAAAGTGATTAAAAGCAGACAAAAACAACTATTAATGGAAAGGTAGGCATCACTTACGGGAGAGAACCGATGGATTTGCACCGATATTAAGTACATTAGGTAACTGTTAGCGCACGTGAAGATCACATTCATTAGTCTTAATATAAAAAGCGGACAAATCTTTGTTTCGTCGTCTTCTCCGAAGGCATACAACTCGGAGAAGGGTTTGAGAAACCCCAGGGTTGTTAGGTATAGGCCGGGAGGGGTTGTTATCTTTGGATTCCACTGCAATCAAGTGTTAATTGGGGTTTAATTCAGTGCAATATTTGTGTGCATTTCAGACATAATTTCATACATAAGTGAAGTTTCCTTTACAATAGGTCTGTGTCTGTTGGACATGAAATATCTCATCCATGTAAGGGTCCGGGAGGTGATCGTTGATCAATATCATGACCGCCAGTACCGCAAACCCGAAGGCAATGCCAATCAAAAGGACAATCTTATTGAACATCACATCGGAGTTGGTTTTCATTAAACCATTTTTGTTGTCGTTTTTGCTGTCGTTTTGAACCATTTTTTAGTTAATATTTATTTGTTTTGATTTTATATTGAATTTCATTTGTCTTTGGATTAATTAAAATCGTTTTGATTTCTTGTCATCTGTTTTGTCAAACATTTAAAACAATGTTTTCATAAATATTTAGTTTGAGTTGACATTACATTAAGACACGTGTAATCATAGATAAGACACGCCTTTCCCTCCCTTTCCCTTACATCACACCAATTGCAGGGTTGGGTTGTCTTCACTTCGCACTGACAGTGGCTTAAAGTTAATGATTTGGATAACAATTAAATCATTAAATCATTTAAACTATAATTAAGTTTTTATTTTTACTTTTTTTGGTCAAAACATTGAATTAATTAAATGTTTTAATGATTTGTATTAAAGTCTTAAAGCATTTCAACTATAAATCAGTTTTCAGTCATCTCTTCCTAACTTAAAACGACAAATACCTTGGATATAATACTTTGCATCTTATCTTTACATCTGATTCCAAGACAATTATCTTTTAAAACATTTCAAACGACAAAACGTTTTCATATCGTTTGCAATGCTTTTGCATTTCATTTCTTAAATCCAATTCAAAGTGTAATAAAAATTCAAATTATAGTGACTTTGAGTTCAATTTATTTCTCAAAAAACACTTTTATATAATGTTTTTATAATTGGTTTTAAATTTAATACAAAAGAAGAGAGAAATTGAAATCCAGTGCTGAAAATGAATGAATGATTTCATAAATACATTAAAAAAAGTAAAAAATGTTTGAAATTTAAAAGTTTTGGTAAAAAATTGAATTAATATTTATATTTGTCTTCATATTCGAGGACATCGTTGGCGTTGAGGACATCGTTGAGCATTGAATCGGTAAATGAGAAACCGTTTGAATCGTTCTCTTTGTTGTCATAAATCTCTTCAATCTCTTTGAGCTCTGAATCCATCGCCGCTTCCAATGCATTGGACATAACGGCGCCGCTGTCTGACTCGTTGTTATCAGTGGTGGCACTCGAGTCCGAGTTGTCTTCATATTTAGTGAACGTCTCCTCAGGTGCTGAAGGTGTCAACGGTTCCACATTTATTACATCATCGATGGGTTGGGTCTGACAGTAGTCATCGGAATAATTCTCGTTCACGTCATTAGAGCTGTGAAACATGGTTTGCATCAAAAGCACCGGTAGTCCGCAATTGTTGGGCAGTTTGTGAGCACAGTCCCGATGAACTGTTGCATTACATTCACTACATTTGATGGCTTTGCGGCCAAAATGGATGGCTTCGGCACAGGAAACACATTTATTGCTCGGAATCTTATTTGTAATTTCTGTGAACCGATGAGGAATGTTGTGATTCATGCGTTGAGAACCGGATGAGTGATGGATGTCATGGATGTCTGCGTTGGTCTGCAATCGATTGTCATTCCGTTTGTGTCTTCTGTTGTGATCCGAAGACAATGGTTTGAGGAACACATCATTGGGTTTGCATTTATGACTCGTTTCAGCGTTTATTGAATTCTTTAATTGAAATACTTTTTCAATACATTTGTAATGAATATAAAAATAAATAATTAATTAATGATTTGTGAAAATAATAAAAATATATTTGAATACCAGTGCCAAACACACCGGTGTTCAACACACCTTCATTTTTATAGTGTTTTGCGTCGCCCTTAAGCTTATTTAGCTCTTCAACTAATCGTCGATTTTTTGTTTTCTCTTCAGCTAAAAGTCTGTCCAAATCTTTGAGCTCAGGACAGGTAGCTCGAGGGCTATCCCTTACAAACTTTTTGGTTGGGGTTATACTAAACAATGGCTTAAATAGTAATAAAATATTTAAAAATAACTTCTTTTATAATAATTAATGGATTTTATGGCAAAACAGAGGTTTTATTCATCACTTCTTTACCTTCTTTTGCTTCTCTAAGGACTCGACTTTACTTTGAAGGAAAGTAATGAGTTTCATGTGCTGTCCAATCCTGTCCTCACTTGCAATCCTTTCCCGATTTATATCATCTTCTTTGAGACCCAACTGGTGGTGAAGTGATTCAATCCTTACTTCCAATTCTTCTGACCTTTCGATCGACTCCTGGAAAGCGTTGGACAGTTTGTTCTTCGTGTCCGAGAGTTCAGAGATGGTTGTGATATGTTTTGCGGCCTCTTCTTTGATGGCAATCAACTGCTCCTTAAGATAACTGACCTTCGATTCCAATGCAATGATAGTCTCATCACAGGAGTAAATACTCTGTCCCTGAAGTGAGAGCCGTTCCTCAAACTCCCGATTCTTGTCCCGCTCTTCATCGAAAGCCTTAACCAAATCAATGACTCTTTGTTTTTCAGTTTTAATCAAATCCTGGAAATAATGTCTTTCGGACTCAAGAGTTCGTTCCAACCCTTCCTTCTCTTTGACAACTGATTGCAATTGGTTTCCAATGATTTCCAACTCTTTGTTAAGTTTATGCACTTTAGAGACCGTACAGTCCTTTTCGGTCAACAGTTGGTTCTTCTGAGCGCCGATACCGACATACCTGGTCTTGAAGAGCTCTGCCTGCTTATCCATTTCTATGCATTGGTTTTGAAGTGTTTTATTTTTTTTCTTCAATTTCTCAATTTCTTCGTCTTTTCTGTGGTTTTCATTGATTTTTGACTTCAAATCCCTTTCAATATTTTCCAATCGACTCTCATTTGTGACCACTTTATGAGTCCTTTCCTCACATTTGCGACACATTTCCTCATATTTTCGTTTCCAATGCAACTCATTATTCAGTTGTTCTCTCAAAGCCTAAGAATAAATGAGAAAAACGTTATTTTGATTACAAAAAGCATTTTTATTGTCATAATTGCAGTCATTTTATAAAAAACAAAATACAAAGTAATTAATGAAATGATTATTGAATTCAAAACAAATGTAAAACAAATCTAAATATCGTTTGAAATATCGATTTATAACTAATATATTCAATGAATGACTAATTGTTTGATTTATTGCATAAGTTTTCAACAAATCTAAGCATTGGTTCAAATGGTTGACTAAATTAATGGCAAATCTTATCACTGTTTTTAACAACACTTATCTCAACAGCAAAAGTCAAGTTCGGGATTAAATTCAGTCCAACCTTTGTTTCGTCGGCCAAATGCTTGACACGAGTTTCATAGGAGTCTTGAATTGTCTGTAAAAGTGGTCACAATTAGTGTCAATTAAGACTCAATGAGTGCTCACCTTCTGATTCAAACGATTGGCTTCGAAGTCGTTCTGAAGACTATTCAACTGTTCCTTCAATCGCTCGATCTCTTGGTCTTTGGCGTCGATAGTGTGCTTCAGCTCATCGATGGTCAGCTGTGCGGTCGTCAGCTGATCCTTAATCTCCTTCTTCTCTTCCCGTAAGTACCGACTGATGTCCACATTCTTCTCGACATCTCTTTTAGCGATTCGTAAATCAATTCTCAATTCTTTGACTTCTTTGTCGTGTTTTCCACTCAAGTCTTCATTCAATTGTTTCAAAGACTCAAACTCTGATTTGATCTTAAGATGTCTTAACTCATGGTCTTCAAGGGTTTGTCGCAATTCATTCAGTTCTGTGGCCTCGGAGTCCACGGCGTCGCCACCGATGGCCACCTCTTTGGACGCCGTCTTCTTCACCGAACCCTTCTTTGGAGCCATTTGTGACTAACTGTCAGTCGTTTTAACTGTAAATTATATTAAATTATGTTTTAATTGAATTAAAAACTTATAAAACAATGAATTATAAACTGATTTTCAATTAATTCATTGTTTTATAAGTTTTTAATTAAATTAAAACAAAATTAAATTGAAATTACATTTCACTTAAAAATGAGTCAAAACTAATCACAACTGAAAAATGCGTTCACTTTTTGAACTCTAATTCAAAACATAAGTGAAAACTGTTTTCATTGGCTTTGAATCACAATTACGTCAAACATAACAAACGATTTGATTGGATATGAAATTCAATCATATTTTTAAACAGTTTTTGAATTTTTATTGTTTTTTAAAAATTATCTAAAAATTAATGATTTATTAATTAAATGACAAAATTATAGCATTAAATGGGTTTTAATCCTGTTTTAGGTCTTAAGGAAAGTTGTATCAAATTTCAGACCAAATATAAGTTGGAGCAATACAATTTTGAGATTAACCTTGCTTAATTTCTAATGTATTGTAGTACAATTAAAAAAATTTACCAATGTTAGTTTTTATAAATTTTAATTTAATAGGATTTTACTGATCATTGAATGCATTGTTATCTCTAAACGTATAATAAAACACACATTCAATGACTCAAACGATAAGTGTTTTCAAAGTTTTTTATTAAATGAAATATTTTTCATAATTAATGAGAATTTGAGTTAAAAATAGTTAAACAATAAATGATTTATTAAAACAAATCAATAATTTATTGTAAAATATCATTAAGTAATTAAAAGTAATGTCTTTTATCTGCAGTTCAGCCCCTTTTGAGGCAAAGTTTAGGTTAGAGTTGAGAACTCGTTATAAAACTTGTTTCCAATAATAAGAAAATCTATTTTAATCAGTGTTTCATCAGATAAGGTGAACCACTGTGGTTGTGACAACACTTTACCCTTAAATAATTTAAAATACCCTTCACCTATAGTTTAATTTATTCCAACCAAACATCCAAACCATCCAAAGGGGAAATCGATTACCAAGGTTCAAAGAGAGTTTAAAATCTTAAGACTTAAGGGGGGTTTGCTTTAAAATAAAGAGTAAATTGATTATAAATGCAATTGAATTAATGATTTCACACCCTTTTGATGAACTCTTTGTATCCAATCATTAATTGATTTCAATAAATCAGTATATTTTTTATGAAACACCAGTTAAGGTGTATATAAACTAAATATCAGACCAAATGTACCCTTAAATAGATTTTTATATCATATATCTTATCGTTATTTAAAAACTGATTAAATCTTTAAATAAGTTATTGAAAAATATATAATTTATTTATTATTCAAATTATGATTATTGTCTGTAATTTCAAAACATTTTTAATTTGTTTTTTCAATCATTCATTCAATCATTCATTGAATTTATATTAATGTTAAGGAAAACAGTTACCAGAGTTGTTTTAAAAATACTAAAAATATATTTAAAACAAATGGTGCGAAAAATATAAGAAAATAATTAAAAGTTATGTTTATTTATAAAATATTTTTTCAATTAATCATTTAATAAATATTAATATTTACTTCTGTAGTGACTCTTGTGTTCATTGAGTGCTGTATTCATGCAAATAAAACATTAATTTTTTATCTAAATTACAAACTATTAGTTATTTCAGATCAATATTCAGTGATTTCCTGCACTTTATCCACAAGTAATCGATTAAATAGATTGAAATTAGTTTTAGTCTTAAAAGTCATTCAATAATCAGTTTTTTCATGAATTAATAATTATATGGAAACAAGAGATCAAAGCCTTTAAAAATCAAAGTTTTGGTTCAAAGGCTCAGAAATTCTTAAAATTCTTTTCAATTCATTTTTAGACTTTGAAGGACTGAAGACAACCATCCCTTCCCAGTGAAAGTCACATTTCATTCATTAGTTTTAGAATTTATTTTCAAAGCATTCAAAAAATATTTCATTTAATTATTTTTATAACATTTTGTCAATAAAAAACTCAAATAATATTAATAATAGTAATTATTTATTGAAAAAATTTCTTTTGATAACTATGTATAAAATTTAATGATAAAACAATGCTCTGGTATATTTTTAAATCATAATCTATTCCTGGACTTCAAATTTCATGCTATCATTGATTACTTCAGTCATTTTAGTCAACATTTACTTTTCATTGATTGAAAGTAATAAACGTTTTGATCATTAAGTTTCAGATAATTTAATAATAATTAGAAATGACTTCAAGACTTAAAGACTTCAAACCATATGCTGTTTATAATCAATAGTTTTTACATTCAATTCAATTAAAGTGAAAACAGATTTCAACAAAAGGTTTTGATTCTGTGTTTCATTCACGCAAACAGTTATTCTCAAAATGTAATCACTTTTTAATGTTGTGTTTGAATTCACTGTCATTTAATCCAAAGATTAATATTTGCTTTGAATTTCATTATTTGGTATATAATTGTGGGAAAGAGTAATGAAAATGAATTTCATTAAAATGTGACTCAATTTTGATATTTTAGTTATTTATTAAAAAGTATTGCAAAATAAAGTGTTTTTTGTTATTGAATATAAAGTGAGTAAACATAAAAACAATAAAATAATTTATTATGTGATTAAAACATCGGTTTTTGACAATCCAAGGCTTATATTCCATATTAATTGATCTAGTTCACTCTGAAATTTCTTAGAGTAATCAATCATTATATCAATCACTTATGAATTCATTGATAAAATAAAATTGTAAAATAGATTGAAATATTATAATATAATCTATTAATTAGTATCCAGGTTCAATGTTAATACCCTTTAAACAAATAACAGAGTAATTTTATAAAACATATAACACATGCATAGCATATGTATTATTGCACAGGTATTGATGTAATCTGTATTGTATTTGCATTTTTATAAAATCCTGAATAAAGTTAATCACAAATAAAACTTATTATTTGATCAGTGATTACATCAAGAATTGTAACATAAAAGGGATACAATATAAGTAACCTGGGACAGGGTTGAAATTATTCATTGAAACAATAATAAATTTAAAAAATAAAAGAATTTCATTACAAAACCTTTTTATGAATTTTTATTCAATATTTATTTCCCAAAACTTTATTTCTAAAAATAATTTCAATTTTTGAAAAAAAATAAAAACTACTAAAAAATATGTGAATGTTTTGCACTTTGACTTAAAAAGTGATAATTTATTGACAATGAATTGGTTTTAAATTGGTTTTAGTGTTTGTGTGAAATATTATTTAAACATTTTGTGAACAAAACTTCAATTCTTTCCGCTTTTAATAGTAATTATGCGAAAAATGTGAAAACCAATCGTCGATTCATAAGAAAAATGTGAATGAATTCAAAAGTGAGAAATAAATATCAAATCAAGAATTGAAGAAAAAGTTAGCGATTGAGCCATCGATGCATAACTAGTGAGCACTGGCATAAAAAAATACGTTATCAGTAATACCTGTGCAAAAAACATACCGAAGCAAAGTCACTCCCTTCTGGAATAATAACAGTCCAATAGGGAGAGGAAATACATCCAACGCCTTGGGCTAAGGGGGACAATGATTTCTATGAGTTGCAACGAAAGAGAGAGATGTGTTCGCTTGCGCTACACTTCAGAACAGGTACAGTACCAGTGCTGACAGTGCTCTAACTATTATGTGAATTGCATTACATCTTATGTGTTGTGTTCAACCTTTTCAAGACTTAAATTATATAATTGTTTGCGAAATGTGTGTCGAAATGTCCCGAACCGTAACCACTGGTGTCTTCGCTATTGTTTTACAATAAATTCAAACTAAAACTAAAACTTTAATCAAAAAATAATTCAATTTTTTGGACAAAACTTATTATAAGTTTGAAAACTATTTCTGGTTTTAATAAAAAGTTATTATTTTTTTTGTGAACAAATAGTTATGATTTTAGGAAAGGGATGACAGTTTGGGGCAAATAATGTCATAAAATGTCAATAAATAGTCATCAAAATCAACGTAAAAACAATGAGACCGACGAAGCGATTGATGATAGCATTGATAACAAACATAAGGTGCGAATCCACGACAAGGGACTGAATAGACAGCACAACAACTCTGTTGCAAATCTTGACGATTATATCTATGAGTTAGAGAACAGAAGTGACAGAAAACTGAATATAATTAATGAAATGAGTGGTGAAAGTGATGACAACTTATTATCTCAGTTACAGCAGAAGGAAAAGGATCTCATTTTAGCTGCAGAATTGGGAAAAGCATTGCTCGACAGGAATGAAGAGTTAAGTAAAGCTAATGAGAAGATCACTGAAGACTACTCACACAAATTGGAGGTAAATATCAATTGCATTGCATTTCACTTAAAAATAGGTCAATAATTATCGGAAAAAAATTAATTTTCAATATGTTTTTAAAATACCTATTCATAAGAGGCATTGAAAACATTTATTCAATAAAATATTATTTTCATTATTATTGGCAATAAATTATTGCAAAACTATTATCTCTTAAATCAATTTTCATTCAATTGAATCAGTGTTTGAATTCAATGAATAATATTCTCAATAAATACAGAAATATTCACAAAAGTTATTGATTTTTATATAAAAAAAGACTTTTATTAACAATAGTTTTCTCATTAATATTAAACACTAAGGGACGCAGGTTTGGTAAGGTATGTTGAGGTTGTGCCCCAACTTGTTATGAAGATGAGTGCAATGCATGCAATCTTTTATAGACAATAAGTTTTTATAATTTATTTATGCAATGCTATTGACATTTAAGGCTTGAAAAAGCTATTCTAAGAAAACAATGAGTTTTGAATAAAAAATGATTAAATGTTTTTGTGAGTGAAAGTCTATGACTTAAAAGTTAATTCAATTTTATATTAATTCTTGTCATTTGAAGAAAGCAAACATTTCCCACAAATAAAAACTTGATTTTTCCCACAATTACTGTAAAACCGTTAAAAAATGCTAAAATCATATGAAATAAAAAATAAGATAAAAAACAATATAAAAGAAATTTCAAATCAAACGCTTTTAGACTTTTCCTAAACAGTAATCATTGTCTTAGTGTTAAGTAAAAGCCTTTTACAGTGTGTTATATAAAGATTAAAAGTTTTATAATAATATTTAAAATATATTTTTTTGTTCATATCTTTAATCGTAACCCAAATAATGACAATCAATATAACGTTTGATCGACTCTTAGATCTCTTTTCACTAAAATTATGTGATTTTTTTATTTCGCTATAAAATCGATAGTCTTTTAGATAATCTCAAACATTATTATTATTGTTGTTTCCATTCAAAGGGTTTTTATTTGTATTTATTATAATCCTCTGACCCTTTCCTGGAGTCAATAATATTTGATTTATTCAATGGATGTTTTTTTCAATAATATTATTGACAGATAAGAAAATTATATAATTTTATGGTTTGACTATATTTTTAAAATCAATTAATTGAACCACAAATGGATATAAGGGGTCAGAGAATAGATTAGCATTGATATTAAATAATAAATCTTTTGGTCTTATTTTGTGGTATTTATCTCTAATCTGGATCTAAAACAACAAAACAAATTCAAAATATTGACAAAACATTGAAACAAAAAAAAATCAAAAATGAAAATCTGGAGCGAAATTGAAGTGAAAATAATCATTAATACAACAAATGGTCTCAAAAACACTGCAATTCATTCACAATTCATAACTATTTCGACAATAAATTAAGCAATTCTTTAGTTTGGTTGCTATGATATGAAAGGTAATATCAAAACAAAGACCAGGTGTATATTAACACAGAAGTGCGCGCAGGGTTACCCCAATCCACGTCCTTTAGGATATTTTATACATTTGTATAATGAATTCCTAACCGTCTGTATGTCCTGTCTCTATGTCCTGCAATATGTTGTGAGGGGACTGTTGGGTCCTAAATGCTGATGCATTCAAAGGAAATACTATTTCGACTGAAATGAAATATTTTGAGTCATTTACAGAAGCGATAGTAAGTCGAGACACCCTTAGCTCCTGTACAGTGCGTAGACTCTACGCCGTAGAGCACCGGAACTCTGTTTGTATTGATTTCATTCATAAGCTATTATGGCTATTATGACATGAAGAGACCAACAGCTGCACAGCCGGCACATAGAGCTCCTGTCGGTCACGACTCCTCACTCGGAAACATAAAAACGTTTTAATCAGTAGTCGATCCAAGAATTTGTTTCAATAGAGGGATAGATAACAAACATATATTGAAATGAAAGTCAGAATTCATGACAATTGTCTACAAAAACAATATCGATATGAATGAGACGTTTGTCTGAAAATTGGGTCGCATTTGAAGTTTGAAACAAATTGAAAGTGAATTTCAAATAAATGCATAGATTTTTATATGCGATAAAAGTCAAACATATTTTCAATTTAATAACAATTTTAATATATTTATTGAAAAAAAATTATTAAAAATAATGAAAATATCTTTTAATAGTTGTGTTTATCAAAGCATAACTGAATTCAGTTGTTTTGAAAATAAGTTGACCCAAGGGTTGACCCGAGACTACAAACCACAGACTATAAGACTATTAGAGACTTTCATTATTGCCTCAAATGTTATGAAACAATGTTTTGAAGAATAATTTCATTCAGAGATTCATTTTCATCTCAATATTGATATCATTTGAGTTAAAACATTCAAATTGTGAAACAATTTCGTGAATAAAAATTTAGGTCAAAATAGTTGTACATTTGATACACATTTATATACCATTGTATTCATTACTATATGACTTTTGAATTGCTTATTACAACACAGAAAAAGTTAATACAATTATAAATTAGTGAAATTGAATCCAAAACACTTGAAAACAGTTTATAATACTTTACTCAATATTATAGTAATGTTTATGTTGTCTTGAATTCAATTTATTTTTCTTGTTATCAAAGAAAACTAATAAAAAGCTGAAAATCACTTAATTTTTAGCCCCTTTTCCTAATTAAAACATACAATTAGTTTTGTGACTAATTTATGCTTCATTTAGTTTTTTATGTTTGGTTTTTGTCAAATAATACTAATTATTAAATACTTTTTAATGTTAAGACTATTTACTATTTGTTGAGAAATAATTTCAAATATAATTTCTTTATGTCTTTTTGTATTCAATCTTAACTTAAACTCAAAATATGTTATCAAAACTCATGCAAAAGTTGAGTTAATTTATAGTCAACGGAAACAAATCTGGTTTTGAATTCAGACCAAAAATATCTCTTAGTTTTGGATCTAATGTTAGTTAAAAATACTTTCGGAAAGGCTTTCATTCATTAGTTGACAGTTGTTTCCTCTCTGTTGTCGCGACCTTTCCTTTGCTTTTTTCGCAATTGTTTTCAATAGAAAAACATAGTTTTGGCATAAATTACTTGAAAGCAAACACTTATTAAACTATGTGTTCACTGACCTGAAAGTCAATTGAATGAATGGACAGGTATTAGGGATTGAAGTCAATTAAAAGAAATTAAAGTTTTAATTTAAAAAATCAATTGATTGCCAAAAGTTTGTGCTTCAATGCAAATATCAGATTTGAATTGAATCAAAATTCAAACAAAATCAATCCAAACATGATTGGCCAAGGATCATTACAATCTCTATATAAGAATTTGCTTGACTGTGAAATCACACCTTAAATACCGATTCAAATAAAATTATAGTAACTTTTAGATAAATGTGAAGCAAATGCTCACTAAATATAATGTTTTTAGTGTTTTAGTCAAAAATAAAAAATAATTAAAAATAGTTATTAATATTGAAAACAATTTTATATAATATTTGTACTATTTTTTCATTTTTCTTATCATTTGATTAAACAGTAAATTGTTTTCACCATTAGTTTTGGTCTAATATTTGATATTAAATATAGAAAATTGTTTTTATATTAATGTGTTTGCAGAACATTATACTTGACATATAAGACCAGGGGTGGAGGTCTTAGGCGAAGTTAATAAGTCTGTAATCGTATATAACCCAAAATGACATTATTTTATCTTGATAATATGCCATAAAAATAAATTTCTTGGATTTCAATTTATTTTTAATTTGAAAACTGAATTATTATCGCATTTAATGAGATTTTAAAAATGAGTAATTGATTACAAGTATTATATGTTATATAAAACTAACACTCATTTGAATTTCAAGTAAGAATTGAAACTTCAATTACAAGAGTGAATGAAATATTAATATTGAAACTTTGAGTCTCAATGACTTAAACGATAAAAATCAAAGAGGATTTGGAATACATGTTATGTATGTGTTGTTCATGAGATGGTTATGCCATAAGAGATAAATTTATACAAAAGATCAATAATATTGTCGTTATATTTGGGCGTTGAGTCCAATAAAAGGCTGATATAAGACTATAATCCGATTGATTTCATCGTCAGATATATTGAGTGATTGCATGCAAACCTAAGATTCAATAGTTTATCAGTTGATCTTACTTTCAGTTTAAGCTTTTAAAACCTCTTTTGAAATGTTTTTATTTAAAATATTTTCTTAATTGTTATCACAATTAGGAAACAAATCCTTAGTTTTGAACATAATTTACAAATATTTTAATGCTTTTAATTGAGAAATAAAAATACAAACGATTAAAATATTTATTATAAAAACAATTTCAAACTGAGATCTTATCTCAAATGAATGAATGTTTGGGAAAGTACTGAAATTGTCCTGAATTTTGGTTTTGAAGCAATTATTTTATATTTATATAAATTCATATAAATATAAAACACTATAAAACTGATTGAAAACACAATATTTCGTGAACTTTTCAAAACCCATTTTTTCAATGAATTAATATCTGAAACAAAATCTTTATGAAAAAATCATAAATTGTTTCATCAATTAAAATTACTTTTCGGAAATTTTACGCTAAATTTTGATTAGTTTTGACGTCAAATGCAATTTAATAAAAGTTTTTTAAAATTGTGTTTCAATTACTGCACAAAATATCCATTAATTAAATAATAGAAAAATTATATTATATTTCATCGACTGATCAAAATGTTAAAAGAAATGAAATAATTGAGCAATCTCATCTCATCTCATCTAACAAAAGAGGAAATTTACTGAAATTATTATATAAAAACTTGATTTCAGCCTTCATTTCAATTCAAAGCCAACCGTTCAGGTGTTGTCTTAATAGTTAACTTTATTATATATTTTCAAGACTATAGTTGAGCTGAACTTTTGATTAATTAAAGACTAAAAGATAATCTTCAGATCAAAAACAATAGATATGTACTGAAAGTCATTAATAATAAAAGTGTTAAAAAGATTAAACGATAAGAAAAACACATGAATTGCGGGAATATTCTGGAAATAAATAATTTGTAATTTGAAATGATTTTCTGAAATGTTATCTTAAAATCTAATTATTCACAACCCCTTACAGACCTTTGCACTTCAATAGTGGTGTTTTGTTAACGCAATATATCGGGTGTGACAGATGTGGTGCACCGGCACTACATGTCATGAATTCTGTTGTCAATTGACTAAAAACTTCCATAACTTCAGAGGAAGTCTTTGTAATCGTTATTATTTTCATTCATAATAATAACAAAAATATGAATAGAAATGTTTGGTTGGGTTTAATGCACACAATATTAGTAGTGTTGACCCAATGCTGTTACAAATGGGGTTAAATAACATTAACGCCTTTCATCTCTATAATGAAGATCTAATGCAAAAACACATTACAGCGAAGAAGAAGTGATTTTCTTATGTATTCCTACTTTTCGTGTAATTCATCTCCACTTCTATTCTTTAGGCCTATTGTCTGAAAACATGCATTCATTTGATATATGAGTCAAATCTTAAGTCAGATATGTATTGATAGATAGGATAGGGATTAATAAAAACACGGAAATAACGACTCGATTGAGAATAATATTGAGTGAAATCGTATTTTTTTAAACACAATTGCTTTTAGCGCTAAATAAGACATAAAATTCAATCAAATAATAAATAATGAAATGTTTTTTTCAACAAATACTAATCAAAAAAGTCTAAAATTGTTTGACTTTTGTCTAATTTTAGTCTCACTTTAGTATCACTTTTAACCCAAAATTTGGGTCATTTTATAATTTCTTTTGTTGCTCTCAAAACCAATACTTCAGGTTATATAAGCCGTGCTATCAATTCATAAGACATATGAAAAGCACTTTTTGTGGTCATTACTCTTCAGTAGTATTCATTTATTCACTGATTAACAACGGCAACGATGATGATGGCCAGGGGTATAAGCTATTCGTTATAACGCGTATATCTATTACTCAGAAGAGTTCATAAATATTGCCATTTTTGGGATTAAGTAAACGATTAAAAATATGTAATGTTTTTTAGAGCAGTACTTAAAACAAATGCATATATAGTCGAGAAGTCTTCAAAAACCCATCACATCTATCACTCATATATACCCCTGACTTCGTATCACTGCTTAAAATTATGTAAATTTATTTATTGCTTATTTAAAATCAATTTAAATGAATGACTGATTTGTGTTTAACTATTGTTTTCTTATTTATTGTTTTCAAACAAATACAACGAAAAGGGGGGAAAATAATAAAAATAAATTAACATTTCTTCAAAAACCTAAAATAAAATCACATTTAAGATTAGTTTATGTAAAGAAATAACTGTTTCTTGTCTTTTGTTTTGTTCACATTTATATGAAATTATATTTTTAAAGCCTTTGAGTTATCAATTCAAAAGTCAATTGTATTTGAGTGACAATAGTGTTGAATAAAAATGATATTTAAGTACAAAATGAAAAAAAAGTTTAAATTTTAATTGAATTTATTTTTTCGGTGTTTTTATATTTTAAACATTATTTTAATTTTAAATAATTATTCAATTGTGTGTAAAAATTATGAGATTTTCAAAATCAGGGTCACTTTAAAAACAACAAAATTACTTAAAATTATTCCTCAAATCCTAATTAAAGTCACTTATTCTGCACTCATTTGTCTTAATATTGGATTAATTTTTTGTTGTATTTCTTATTTCATTGAATTTATCTAAAACTCAAATCATTATAAAAACCCATATTTTGTTGATTTAGTCACAAATCTAATCATAAATTCAATAATAATTAAAAGAAATGTTTATAACATTTAACGCAAAACTGAGTCACTGTTTGATAGTATCCTTCGATACCTAAGAATTGGATTCAAACCATGTATTTATTGCTAACAAAACAATAAATGTCTTGAATATTGAATATAAACTCAATTTTATTATTTATTATCAAAAATATGAATGAATAAACAGATTATCATTGAATTTGTTATCGTTTTTAATCCAAACCTTTTATTTAAATC
This sequence comes from Pantelozetes paolii, assembly GCA_034687845.1. NCBI lineage: Eukaryota > Metazoa > Arthropoda > Arachnida > Sarcoptiformes > Oribellidae > Pantelozetes > Pantelozetes paolii. The sequence continues at coordinate 54,072 of JAQGAT010000006.1, read as the reverse complement.
ATTTTTAATGTAATCTTTTTTTAAGATTTAGTAATACTTTGAATAAATTATTTGCAAAAACAAAACAAATTTATGACTAATTCAAGTCATTATGATTTAAACGAAACTAAATTAGACTTTAATATTGAATAACAGGTATTACAAAATTTGAGCAAAACCACCAAGGTAAGGCAGGGCACAGGCCCACCAACGCTAGTTAACCTTCAGATCTGATTTTAAAACTCATTCAATCATTATTTATGATTCAATTTATTTGAAACAATGTTTTATCCAAAGAGTGAAACGAACTTTTGATAACGACTTCAAAATTATATATCAATCGATAGTTTATTAATACATTTAAAAGTTATTTAAATCTTAATTCAATTATAACATGATTACCAAAGGCTAGTAATTGTCACTGATTACTCTAATTTCATTCAAAAATCTCTAAGCCTTTCCTAAATCCTTGAATAAAATTAATTTTGAAGAAAAAGACTATTCTTTGTTCAGGTATTGCAGGCATTGAAGGACAGGACTTATTAATCGCACAATTCTTACAGTTTTAGTCCATAATAAGTGTCATTAAAAAAACTTTTGAAAACCTTTTTCATAAGAAATCATTGGTTTTTACAGACATTTAAGTATTAAATTGTTTGTTGCCTTGAAATACATTAATGTTTTGTACAAATGATTTGAAAATATGAATGTTAGCCAACACTGAATCAAACAGTGAATCAAACACTGAATCGCAAAATGAATTTTAACCATAAAATTAATATTTATTATAAGTCTAGTCATGAAATGAGTACTTATTTCATATCCAATATATCTCTTATAATGATTTTATAACTATTGATATTTCTTATGACTATTCAATTGAATAGTTGTTATTCAATCTTAAGGGGGTTTTGTTATTCATTTAATCAATTTTTAAGGGGATTTGGCATTCATTTATTTATTAATAAATATCTGAAAATCAAAGATATTTTTATGCATCTAATCATCAAAACTATATTTTTAAACACAATTTCGTGATTTAATACAAATTTATTAAACATATAATTATATAAAAACTTCAAATGATTGGCAAAAGAATAGAAAATATTTAAATAAATGATTAAAAAATGATTTAATTTTAAAATTTATAGAAATATTACTGAAGTTTACAAAAATAAAAGTTTTATTAAGTTTTGCAATAAGTTTTGAACTTTTAATTAGTTTTATATCAAACCCAGAGATAATTAATTATAAAAAAATTAATTTCATTTTAATTATAAAAAATTTTAATTAATTAATTAATTTTATAAAAATGAGTTAAAAATATGAAATTTGTTTGAAAAAAGTAGTAATCAGTTATCTATTCAGGAAAATCTTATTTTCTATACAAATCCTTAATTCAATTATCGTTTTCATTGAGTAATTAAATGAAAAAGTATTGAATTAATGTTAAATTAATCAAAAATTGTTTAATTTTATATTAATTTCATTTCATTTTCACTCTGTTTTCAATGAATATAACGCATGACATGAATATACAGTATATTTCGATGAACTCTCAAATCTATGATAAATTGTAATTGCATTTCGTGTATAACAATCACGTTTAGACCAAAATAAGACAATACCGATGCCATCACTCCAGTGGCAGATATAACAAACATTTTCCTCATTCAAGACATCATTTAATTCGTGTTTAAGAACTTTATTATACCCTGTATTGTGAGAGCACTCGAAGAAAACTAATAAAATATTATTCAAAATCAGAGATGAATTGTCTTTTAGTAATTGTGTTGACTGTAAATCACTTAAGGGGTAACCAATATACAGATATTCGAGTTTCATAATCAGGGTATAAACTAGCGATTCATTGTCTGTTTGGCCCTATTCAGTCTATATTCAGTCTGGTTCAGTTTACTTCAGTCAAATTCAGTTCATATTTTCATATTTTAGTTTATTTGAAAACTTTTTATAAAATGAAATAATATTTGGAAAGACATTGAAAGTAATAAAAATACATTATTAGACATATATTTAATCGATATATTGATTATTCACTGCTTTTGTCAAACATAGTGTATATTAAAACAATTTTCAATTACTGAGTCTATAATAAACACAATTTTCCGATAAAATCTCTCTTCAAATATGATCTGCGAAAATATTAACTCATTATAAGTGTTAAACATTGAAAATATGAAATATAGACCAAAACTATCTCAACATTTATACATTCATACAAATTATTGAATCGTATTTTTTACAATTATTTTTTTAGTAAGTTTTGACAAAATATAAAAACAATTGCAATAAATATGACAATTGAATGATTGATATAACAATTTTCAACTCAAAGACAAAACCACTTTCGTATGAATTAATGTTATTATAATTTTCTGTCATTTAATGTTTGTGTGAATTGATATACAAATCACGAGTATTTGTGTAAATCATTATAAAAGTAATAATCATTTTAGGACTTAATTGACTACTTTTTCAGTGATATTAAAGGTATTAAAAATGAAAATTATATGAAATAATGGGAAACAAAAATCTCAGACAATTATAACACAAGGGATGACCTGTGGGCTAGAGTTGATTGAAATCAAACTGAGCTCTCAATACACAGACATAATTGTAATTTTTAGAAAATTTTATTTAATTATAAGTCATTTAATTTTAAAATTAAAAACATTTGAGACGAAACCAAAAGAACCCAAAACTTGAATCACTTCCTACTTTTACAACAAATAATTTAATGCAAAAATACATAACAAAAAAATATTGATTCAAAACATATTCAAATGAATGCGTGACTAAACTTGTTATCAAAAAAGTAGTCTTATATTTGCATCTGATTTAAAGATAATTTCACTTTCAGTTAAAGATATGTATTTTTTCGTGAAAACCCTTTGTTTCGTTACAATTAATTACAAAAATATCAATATTTGTATTCATTTATTCATAATTTGAATGAAATAAATGATTGATTATTACATAATAATAGCGAAAGAGATATAAATTATAACAAAATTATTTCCAATTTTTATTTCTCTATCTTTTTTTGAAGTTTTTTGTTAGCATTTAATACAATAGTAAACAAATATAACTCTTCTTTTGGTTTTTAATTTTATTTATGGATTATTTTGATTTCAAAACAACCCTAAACTGATTGTCAAAAGGTATTTAACAAAAAATTAATTGAATGACACTTTCTATACAATCGTTTTAACAATTGAGAAGTAATTGAAACAAAGTTTTTTATAACTAATCAATAGAAATGACAAATACTTAGTATATATTGTATTGATATTCAGTACATATTTCCTGAGACTAATAATTAGAGCATTTAGTGTCGACTATAAACCAGTTTATGATTAACTCTTAAACATTGTTTACGACTTTAGTTGACTGACTATTGAATGAATGGTTTTATTAATTCATTGGTAAAACTTTCAAACATTTCATTTCAAACGACAGATTATATTAAGTTATAAAACAGTAAAAGCGTTAAAAAAGTAAAATAACTTAGTCTTCAATCAATCGATCGATAGATTTGTGTGTTTTTGTGAATTCGGAACAGAATTAGTAATAAATATCAAAAACTAATTAAAGGATTGAATGAATGAATGAATTATTAGATTTGAATTGAAATTAATTTTATAAATAGAGCACAAAATCTGATTCAAAATATTGTAAACTATTCTTCAGGTGTTTTCACAATACATATACAGAAGTCATGTCCCAAACAAATCAATGATTTTTTATTTCCTATAATTTTATTTTATTTTTCACTAAATTATTATTTTGAGTACAAAAAAGTTGAAGAATAGTTCAAAGATTCACTCAATTATTGAAATAAAATCATAAAAAGCGGAATCAATTGATGCGAAAAATATTTTAGACATTAATATCGGAAATAATAATAATATTAATAATAACTTATAATTTGATACTTTTTCACAAATATTTTGTGAGAAAATCTCAAAAAAGTAATAAAACCCGAAAACTGAGACAAAATTCATTGAAAGGAAGGGATTTTAAACTTCAAGTGCTTTCACAACAAAAAAAAATTAATTAATAAATAATTTTAGAGAATATTCGTTGAATGTCTTAAAATAATTGTTTAATTGGTAAAAACAGGGGCAAAAAGAGGCAAAATTAGGGTTATTATCCTTTTTTTGATTATCTATTCGGAGATACTGTCTATAAATCTGTTTAAAATTGGTTTAAAGAAAGTTTAAATCAATTAAATAATAATAAATTGATTTAAAGATAAAAGGTTTTAAATAAAGTCGTGTTCAAAGAGGAGTAAAGTCTGTATCAGTAATACTGAAATGATTTGATTAACAAATTGTTTCAATCGATGAACATTTGGATCACTTTTATAATACATTTGCGTATTTATGGCTCATTTGAGTCATTGAGAGTCCAAACGATGCGCTCAAAAGGGCTTTAAATTAGTTTCAATGAAGTTAATGGCCTTAAGATGTCTATAGACTTAAGACTATTAATAGAGTTGTTGTTAATTATTGTTTGCTTTTGAATATATTATATAAAAAATTATACAAATCTATAGATTTTTTATTTTCAATTAGATTAACATAAAACCATAAAAATAATGAAAACCACTGTTCCCTTAAAACACCTTATATTGCGAGAGAAGGCCGTAATATGTAATCAATTTTTAAATTGAATTTCAATTCAAATATTGAATAAATTTTCTCAAATTCTTAATTCAATTATTCAATCAATGAATGAATGAATGATTTCAACAAAACATAAAGAAAATTATCACTCAATAAATGATTGGGTTTTTGACAACACATCAAGAATTTAATTAATTATTTATTTATTTGACTTTTATGTAAATTTTCTCAAAACTCTTGTGAAACACAATCTTTTGCGTTTGAAATTGAATTGTTTTTGATTAGTAAGGAAAGAGTAGGTGTCTTTCAGATTAGTTGATAAGACATCACAAAAATATATTTTAATTTAATTAATATAAAAAATCTCTAAATTTGTTGACTTTATCTCTAAATATATGTTTTACTAATAGATTGAATGTTATTTCATCTAAAAGTCAAACAATGAGTTATTAAAAACCAAATTCAATGTAATTTTGAGCTCAGATTAGGAAAACAATTAAATGATTGATATTTTTGGCATAAAATAGATATAATTGTCATTAAGTTTGAAATTAATATCCAAACTAAGGGTTGAATAAAATATTAACAGATATTTTATACCCAGATTCTGGAACAAGAAAAGTATGGTTTGCGGCGGAAATTGGATGCTTTGGAGGGCGAGTATGAAAGCAGAGTAATTGAATTGCAAACCGATCTGAAGAATATTCATCACGAGTTGGATTCACTCCAAACCTATTCAAAGCACACGGAAAGTGAGAAAAACAAAATAATTCAAGAATTAATTGAACAAAACCATAGACTGACCAATGAATTGAAACAGGTTTGGGATACTTGTGCTGTCTTAGAGATTTTGATAAATTATTTTAAAAGCATTAATAAATATTAATTAAAATTTTAATTTGATTTTTATGTAAAACTATTAAAAAATATTTCTTTTAAATGAAAAAAATATTTATTTTTTAAAAAATTAATTTTTTTATTCAATTAATCATTTAATATATAGTCAACAGAAACCGAGTCATTACTGGAAAGTCAGTTACAGACTCTTCGCGATCAGTTTAACGTCCGTAGGACTAACCTCAATGACCACATCAGCCAATTAGAGGGTCTAAAAGAAGAGGTATTTACAGACAATGGCTTTGTTTTGTTGATTCAGTTGTTTGTCAAATGTTTTCATTGAATTTTAGATCAATATATTAGCGAAACGAAAGAGTGATTTGGAGAGAAAGATCTCATCTTTAACTCAGGACAGGGAGAACCTGAATGTCTCTCTGGAGGAGTCAAGTGATCGCATCTATCTATTGGAGAAACAATTACAACAACAAGAGATTGAGTTAAGAACTCAACACAAAGACCTGGAAGAGCTCAGACACGCCAATAGTCAGCTCCACAACAAATTGGATGCCTTTTCGCGGAAGGGGTTATCAGATCACAACTGTAATACTGGTCATCACTCACTCTTCAATGAAATTGAAATGTCTTCTCAATCATCAAATGATGAAGACTTGAGATCATTGAACGGCAGAATTGATTACAATGAAGACGAGATAGAGTGCGATGAAAGGGATTCGTCATACAGTTCCTGCACAAGTGATTGTTGGAAAGTATGTCACAGTTTATCACTTTTTACGACACATTAAAGCAATCTTTTATTAAATTATGTTATATTTCTCACATAAGATGAGACAAGAAGTGCTGGAGGTTTACCACCAATTAAGACAAATGTGCGCTGATTTGCATCGAAGGAAGGACGGGAAGGATGGGAAGGACGGCAGCGGAAACTTCAACTCTACTCAAGACAGTGGTATTCAAACCATTGTTGAAGAGATTCAGACAAATCAGTTGAAGACAGGAATGTTTAGAAGTGTTGTCAGAGATCTGTTGTCTTTAATGAATGATTTGAATTCAGACTTCAATGAAATGGTATTTAATTATAGTAATGATAGCATTGATAGCAATGACCTTAAAATTTTGTTATATTATATGACAATCACTTATAGCCTTGTATTGCGTGTCAAACCGTTGCTGACGAGAGGTGTGAACTCGAAAAGTTGAGGAAAGGGGTCAGAGAACAGACCGAAGATCTTAAGAGGAAATCAGAACAAATAAGTGAAATGACTAAACAGTTAACAATACAAGACTCAGAGCTCAGGGCTATTAAGGAAGAGCGAGAAATACTGAGAAACGATTTGAGCAATGTTAACGGGTTAGCTAAGGATGAGATTGTTAAGAGGGCCTGGGAGGTCAGGGATCAAGCAGTTGCCAGGAAAAACGTGGTTGAAGTGGAACTGGCAAAGACCAGGATAGAGGTTATGCACATTAATAGTCAACTCTTGGAAACTATTCAACAAAAAGTTGAATTATCACAACAGTTAGAGCAGTGGCAGGTATGTACATGGTCATTTGGCACAGGCATCAATTATAAATCAATTTACACTCTATTGTTCTCTTCTATAGTATTGTTTAATTAAAAATTACAAACCTTTCAAACGATTGACAAAATATTTATTAATAGTTTCTATTTTGTTGTGTTTTAACACTTAATTGCAATTTATTTTGAGATCAAAAACACTTTTTGAATATATTTTTAGATTTCAATCACTTTTGCATTGAATTTAAAGTTTTGTTTAGATTTGAGATTTGATTTGATTATGTTTTTAACCGACATTTAGGTCGATATGCAAATCCTTTTGGATGAACAGCTGAAGACTAAACTCAGTTCTCATGAGATGGTAGAGAAGCGGAGGAATAGTGACTCAACGGACGGCTCAACCATTAGCACCAATAAAACCTCTCCAATCGTTTCGCGCGGATCCAAGTTATTAAGGCTTTGGAGATAATATTGAAATGACTTTCAAAGCAATAATAATAACAATTAAAAGAGTCTGTGATATAAAACCATAACTAAAATTCATTAAATTAATTAAACCCCTGAATAAGTGCCTCAAAATCTCTCACTATTTTCGTCATTAAAATACTTTTAAAAACCTATTATTTTGTAATACATTTGATGTTAACATCAATTAATAGTCGTTTCTGAAGGCACTGACAATCCATTTGTCTGATTGTGATATTTGTAAAGTATATCAAATTGTAGTTTAATTTATATTCAATTAATGTTGAAATCTATAAAAAGTTTTATTAATTAAATGATATTTTAATAAAAAATTCATTTCAACTGAAAGATAAAAATCAATTATTTATAGATAACTGCAATCTATGTATAAATTAATAGTTTTGGCCCTCATTTTGGTCATGACTTGACTTTCTTTAACTTAATTTCAATGCATTTGTAAATTATTTTAAATGAATTATTGGGTCAAACGATAAGAGATTTGAGTGAAGTGTGAAAATTGAAGAGTTTTTAATGAAATAGATTTTCATTGAAATCTTAATTTACAAAAAACTAGAAATAATTGCATTGAAAATCAAAAACAAATTTCTGATTGTGTTTTCAAAAAAATGTTTTTAAATTTGAGGAAAATTTTATATTTTTATCCATGAAATGAAGTCAATGTGAAACTTATGTCCAGTTTTTGAGATCAAAATTACACAGTATTTGAATACAATGTTAGGCATGACTTCACGAATGGCTTTGTAATCGTAAATGCAGTCATAAATCCAAATAACAATAATAAGTGAACAATATTTGCAAATATTTGATTCAAAATAATTGCAAAACTTCTAAATTTTCAATATTTTATAAAACAGTTCAAAGTTTTCGCAATAATTTCAATAATTTTCAATTCAAGCACAGCTTTGAAGAAAATTCTTAAGATTTACTCAGTTATTGAAAACTTTTGATGTTATCTAACAATCAAACAAAAAGTAGTTTTTATTGATTTGATATCAAACAAAAGATGAATATTTATTTAAAGAAAGAGGTCGTGCCCTCAGTCCTCAGTCCTAAGTCCTGACCAGAGGTTAAAACATTTAAGTTTTCGCATAAATTATAAATTTTATGAATAATTTGAATTAAATTAAGTTTTTTTATAATTATTTTGATCTGAAATTAAAATTCAGACTATTTTTAGTCAATTTTGTGCCAAAAACTCAATTAAAACAAACTGAATGTGAATTTCATTAATTAATTCATTAAAGACTTAATTAATAATAAATTAAAATATTTACCGAAAACTAAAGTTTTTATGCTTTTAGTGAAACACGCGATCAGTTTTCAGTATTCAATCACTTCTTTACCAAATTTTTAATTTTAAATTTTCATTTCAATAATGATTTAAAATTTTAAAAATAAAAATCGTTATTATATTTCAAATCAAAATTCAAAACAATTATCAAAAGAGAAAATAAAAGTAAACTTTAGAGGAATGGTATCAAAAATGGTTACAAATGGACAGGAATTCAATTGTTTTATTCTCATTCAAGAAAAGAGTAGTCTTTTGATGAAGAGTTTGAATAACAACAAGAATAGAGTCATCAAAAGCAAAGACATGATTGCCCTCAGAAGGCATTGTCTAATCATTAGGTCTTCAAAGCAGAACCGATGTCTGGAGTCAGGGGATTGGGTTCTGTACTTGACTTCAAAGCACAAGACTTATGAATTGACATTTAATAGCGAACCCAAGAAGTCGTTTGAACTGGACTTAAGTTTTTGTCCGTTTTATTTGATTGACTGCCAAAAAGATCAACACTGGCTTCAGTGGCTTCAATGCCAATACCTGTGCTGTGAATCAGTCAACTATAGTACAGCAGAAAATCTGAAGAATAGATCAATGAATGACTCAATTATGACAATCGGTTTCAATCATTCAGAAGTGTTGATCAAAATGAGAGAGTTTTGTGAAACTTATTTTGACTCAAAAAGTGTCAAAAAACAGTCAGAAGTCTGCAAACAATTCAATAGATATTTGATACAAATAGTGCCACAACTTTGCGAAAAACTCAATTCAGAGGTATTGGACAAAGAGCCTAATGTGGTGCTCATCAGTGGCCAGACATATGTGTTCGGAGACCTTCACGGAAATGTCAAAGATTTGTATGACTATGAGAAGGCCTTTTGGGGGACAAACGGAAAGCACCAAAAGGCGAATATACTCTTTTTGGGCGATTATGTCGATCGCGGACTCTTCGGGGTTGAGGTATCGGTATATCTATTGGCACTCAAGATGTCTGATCCAAACAAATTCACATTAATCCGAGGCAACCATGAAGTGAGAGAAGTGAACAAAAGTTATACCTTTTATAACGAATGTCTGCAAAAGTTCGGCAAAAAAGACGGGAAAATGGTTTGGGATCACATAAACCGTAGTTTTGAAAGACTACCCCTGGCCTCTGTCATTGACAACACGGTGTTCTGCTGTCACGGAGGGGTACCAAAGGGATTGAACTTAATCGCGGAGTTGTCACAAATACCCAAACCATTGGTCGATCCCGCAACTGAAGCACCGATTGCCCACCAAATGCTATGGAATGACCCAATCGAGTCTATGACCACTTACACCAAAGACACCGAAAAGCATCTCTCGAAGAAAGGGATAATGTTTGTGTCCAATAGAGTGCGAGGGACGGGATATTACTTCACAGCACAGGCAGTCAAACAGTTTTTGGACAGCAATGGATTAGATTTTATCATTAGAGCCCACGAAGCCGTTCCCGAAGGCTATAAATACACTTCGGATGACAAATGTATTACTGTCTTCTCGAGCAGTAACTACGGCGGCGCCGATAACTCGACCGCCTGTGCGGAGGTAACCGACGATCACATACTAGTGGTGACACTAAAGCGCGGCTCACAAACAGCTGATATCAAACCAAACAATTAGATAACAATCCAATCAATGACTCAAACAATGAAATCATTTGAAAATCTTTTATAAATTCATTCATTTTTTGATATTTTTTCCTCAAATAAAAGATTTAATCAAATATTGTAATAATAAATAACCCTTTCCTCAGAAATTAACCATTTTTTCAATCATTGACTGAAGTTTGATATTTTATAAACGATTTAAAGGGTATAAAAGGAATAAAAATATTGGATCTAGTTTAATAGAGACAATTGTGCAAGTTTAATCTATATTTCATATCATTTTATATCAGTATTTTATAAATAAATGTTTGAAACCGAAGGAAAAAAATTAAAAATTTGTGAAAATTACTAAAAAATTGATTAAAATTTTATTTTATTTTATTTGTAATTAAAATATTTTTTAGTCCTAAACAACAAAAACTTTAATTAGAGTTAAGAAACGACACGACGTTTGCAATCAATTCATTGGGTTTTTCAATGTGTAAGTAATGTCCGGATTCTGGTATCGAAACGATTTCAATGTTAGGCATGACTTCACGAATCGATTTGTAATCATCTCTTCTGTTGACAAAAAATTAATTACAAAAACATTTCACAAAATTATTTTCACAAAAATGAGTTCAATTGAAGTGATTTTTAATGCAAATACTGAAAACTTCAACAAACAGTTAGATTGAAAGGCACTCAACCATAAAGTTATGTCATGCTATGAAAGGAAAGGTAGACTCACTTAACATATTCAGAATTCTGGCCATGAATTAGCAAACTTTGGCCCAAAAATGGTTTTGAGATTTCAATTTTGTTTATATATTTGTTTTCAATCATAAACTTAATTGCATTTAAATTAAATCTCCAAAAGAGACCCGTCTTCTCCGACTTATCCAAACTCATGAGAAAGAATCCACGAATGAATTGATCCTAAAATTCATTCAAAAGTGTTTCAAAAATATGTAATTTTTTGTTTGAAATACAATACAAACAGAAATAATTGGTTTCAGGTTTTCATTCACTTGTTTTCTCACTTCAGATAAATTCAAGTCTTTTGATATGTTTTCAATTGATTTCGACAACCGATCGATGAAAGAGCTATTCATGAAGAAAGCCGAGGGAATAGAGGACAGAGGGGTTATGTCCACTGCTATCAACTTCTCCACTCTTTCCGGCTTTAAGTCAAATATGTTTTCAATAAATAGTTTAAAAATTAAATATTAAGGGAAAGACAGACCAAATCAAACGCAAACTGCATGACTACCCGTCCGCCCAAACTGTCCGCACATTTGGATTGAAATCAAGTTTTTATTGATATTCAGCGCAAAAACTGTTAATAAAGTAAACAAAATGTGAAAACCTGTGACCAATTAGTGTTGACTTTTGGTATTTATTTTCGTCTAAAAATAGTTTGATATCGTTAGCCATTGCCCTCAAAGTGCTGTCCACTCCCGGCGTGTGAGGACTCGACCCATGATTTCTTAAGTCAAAGGCAAACACTGAACGACCGGTTTTGGCGGAAAGGGATTTACTGATTGACTTCCAGTTGTTTTTACTGCCAAACAGTCCGTGAAATATAAGTATTGGCGGAAGAGTTGTATCGGATTTGAGGCCAGGAATGGTATGGTATGAAAGTGTCACACAATTGGCACTCAATTGACGTTTTTGTTCATTAATTGCAAACAAATATTTATTTAAAATTATTTTTTTAAAACAATTATCACTTGTTTTCAATAAATTCATTATTAAATCAATGTTTAAATGAAATCAAAACTAATTTTGTTTACAAAGTATGCGAATCACGTGACTCTTAAGGGGAGAAATCAATGAAATCTTGGATTACGTAATAGTATTTCAAAATAGGGTTTTCCTCTTATGATATGATACTTATCTGATAAGACCTGTCATCTCTTTAATGATAAGTCTTGGGAGCGGTTTGTCTTCAAATGTATTAAACATTTCATTCATTACTTAATTATAAAACACTTTATAATTATTTTCATTAAAATCGCTTCAAAACTTGTAATCAATTATAAGTTTATGACAATTAAGACAAACCTAAGGAATGGACTAATGATTCAAAATCAATGACCAGTTCCTCAACTAATGGCCAAAAGGTCGGCATATAATCACTAATGAGAGAGAAAACTGTCTTTCCTTTAGATTTGCGAAAAGTGTTTGTCTTTCAACCAAAATCTGAATTCAATTAAAGTCTAACAAAATATGCGTAAAATTTAATTGAAATATAGTTTTGTAATAAAGCGTACAATAAATCGTACATTAATTGTACAGTAATTTCATATAAAATGTTAATTAAATATATTTATAATACAATTCAATACAAGTCTTAAAACTTTATTCAATAAAAGTGTAAATAATTTTTTATTTAATAATATTTTTTATGAATTATTCATTAAAACAACAAATTATTGATTGAAATGAGTCTAACAGTGGATATGAATAAAACATTTAATAGTTTTTGTTGACATTTGGCCCACAATTAGCAGCACTTCTTGTGCCGACTCTTATGACCGCTTCCTTTACCGACTTTAATGGCGTTTTCGTTAGAGTTTTGCCGATCTTTTGTCTCTTTCTTTGTTTTCAAAACCATTTTTGTGATTGAATTAAACATTTCCTCGACATTTATGTTGTCTTTGGCCGACGTCTCAAACAATTGTATACCCATTTGGTCCGCAAATCTCTGCGCGTCTTCTGTCAGCACAACCTTCCGGTTCGGGTCGTCGTTCTTATTGCCCACTAATTGTCAAACAAATGAGTGATTGAATCAAATTTAAGGACAATTAAAGTGAATTCAAAGCCAAACCTAGTATTCTGTTGACGACATCGCAGTTCTGGTCGATCTCATGGAGCCATCGCTTCACGTTTGCAAACGTATCGCCATTTGTCACGTCGTAGACCACAATCACGCCATGAGTTCCCCTGTAATAGCTGTCAAACACAACAACACATGAAAGGGAGTGAATGTGAGGCCAATGGACAACACATACGTCGATGTAATTGTGCGGAACCTCTCCTGACCCGCGGTATCCCATATCTGGAGCTTAACCTTCTCGTTGTCCACTTCAATGGTCCGGATCTTGAAGTCGACGCCAATGGTTGTGATATAACTGCCAGAGAAGGTGTTGTCCGCAAAGCGCAACAGAAGACTGCTTTTGCCGACGCCTACAGTGAAGACAGCATTGGTTTGAAAGGAAATACATTGAAAAGTGGATCAAATACTGACCGCTGTCTCCAATGATGAGGAGTTTGAAGAGATGGTCGTATTCTTTGGCCATTATCTCAATAAATAATACCTTTATTTGACACTCAATTCAATCAACAAAATGACAAAACGACTGAATATTTGGTTTAGTTTTCAATCAAATGATTAAATAAATTATAAAAACGATTGACTTTTTGTCAATAAATAAGACATTAATTAAACATAACTTTAATTACAAAACGATTTTTAGATATAAATTGAAAAACAATTAAAAAATTAATGATTTTATTCACAAAAAACACTTTTCTTATCAATAATTGAATACAAACTCAAACTCTCATTAATAACGTTGTCTTCAGTGAGACATCACTTCAACTCAAATGCCATTCAATAACCAAATTGTGGTTCAAAACAGATGTCAACAAAAGTAGACGTTATTTGTGTCACCACTGGAACCGATACTCAGGAGTAGACTTCAGCGCAAGTCTTGTTTTATCACATGTTTTGAATGAATGACTCATTTCTTGTATTGTTTTAATATTTTCATTGAAATACCCCTTAATTTCAATTAAAGTAATGAACAGTTTATTCACCAAAAGGTTTGTCGGCTTTTGTCACAAACCAATGGTTTTGATGAGCCGTTCCGTCACTTATGAGGTGTCGCCGACAGGAGAGAAGGTGGTACTGAATAAATATGAACATGGTCAGTCCAAACCAAAGAAGGAGAAGTGGCAACAGGTCAGGCCTATGGGCTATGAACCAGAGGTCAGACAAATAAAGGAGATTGAGTTCAACCACAGACTAGAGTCCGACCCAAAGAAGGCCCGAAACACCGCTTCCAGTCGTCTTCAGGAGTTGAAAGACTCTCTTCTCAATCGAGGGTTAGTTTACATTGTCTTCAATGTGTTTGCCATTAATTGATCCCAAAATGAATAGCTTTTGTCGGGAAACCAAACCATACTCTCCGCCCAATGATGTTGAAGACATCGTTAAAAACATTTGTCTCAAAGTGTTGTCCAATGAATCCGATGTCCAGAAGTGGAAAGACATCTCAATTGAGGACCGATTCCTCAAATATAAGGTATTTGTCGACAGTTTCTGTCATTTCTTGGAAACAATTGAAACTAATTTTGATTTGAAAACATTAAAACAGTTTTTAACCAAATGTTCAAAACAACTGAATTATGAAATCCCGAACTCAATGTTGTATTTAATTAAAACTGTTTCCGATGTTTTGCACTTTTATTCAACGCCTATCAGAGGAATCACTTCTTATGACCAAATGGTCCACAATTCAGACCAATTGCCGCCTAATCTTCACGTAAGCGCTGAACCGATTCGTTATAATCCAGAAAACGACACATTTTTTGATGGAATAAATGCCTATCCTTTCACTGGTCTGCCGGTCAGAGGTTTAAGAGCTAAGAAGAAACACCAGGCTTTTAAGGGTCATTTCAAGTGGCCTGACATCTAAAGCACAGTTAGTTTCCATTTCATTGTACATTAGTTTTATTAAAATATTGATTATAAATAAAAATAATTATAAAAAACAACAAAAATATATTTAATTTCTATTTATATTACTTTTTATGACTAAAAAGAGAGAGTTTAGAGGTTTTGACACTTTTCTGAGGGTTGGGAACGGCTATACTGCCCAATAACATGCGGGCCTTGTCCTCATCCTCTTCCGGCTTCTCCGTAGCCGTCGACGCCTTATTTGCTTCCGATTCAGTGGTAATTGACTTACTTTTGGTCGATATATGAAACTTATGTTTGAGTGCTTGAGAGAGAAGTACTCGTTTCGAGTCATTCTTGAGGGCCATGAGTAGGTCGAGCCAAGTCCAGGTGCGGTTGTGGTACTCAATGGTGGGTAAGATTATGCTTACGTTATGTAAATCCTCTAAATTCTTGCCTTTGTTTCCCTTATAACTGATTCTTATGGGCACTTCCGGTATCTTAATGTAGACAAACGTCTGGTTCTTTTGAGCCCTTTCTCTCATCTTTTCGATGTGAAGGTTGTCTTTAGTCATCTGAAGAGTAGAAGTGGTCATCGATTGACCGCTGAGTGACTTACTGGCCACTGAAGTGATGGTAGAATTGGTGCCATTGCTTGAAATACTTTGAATGCTTTCATCTCTTTTCAAATGACTTTTCTTTTTGCCCTTCAATTGGTGTTCGCTTTCGTCGTTGGGTTCGGAAGTGCTTTGTTCTGAGACCCGATCGGGAAAAAAGAATTTCAACATATTCTTGAAGAAAGCATACGTCAGGCCAAGGGTTAGGGGTATGACATTCACCTCCAGATGCTCTTTCACTGATATGCCGCCGACGGGTGCTCTTTCTCTACAGAATATTCTGAGCGCTATTTGTCTATCGAGAGGTATATTGGGCTGTAATTCAGTCAATATTATGACGTCTTTGTAGACCTGATTAGGCAATAGGTTCTGGCAGTGAATGAATCCCAACTCAAACGAGTGCTCAACGGAGTCGTCATTTTTGCTCACTTTGGTGTACAGGAAGTTACTTAACACCAGATCAGCCAAACCTAACTGTCCGTCGGCGTCGGTGAGTCGCCAAACGGCGTGTTTAAAGCAAACCTCATTGCGTCGAATAACATTAGCGAAGACAACACCCCCGGCCTCCTGTGCGGCGACCTGTCGTTCCTTAGTCTTGGAGGCACTGAGTTGTGCCTCTTTGAAGCAATTAATCATAATATTTAAGTCTTCGGAATCGATATTCAACTCTTCCTTTGTCTCATCCATTTCGAACTCAATCTGTTGGGCGTCGGCTATCAGTTTGGTCTCCTTCTGAGATCCCGAACCGCGCTCTTCAGTCATAGCCCTATGTATAGCATAACTCTCTTTCTCTATTCTCTTGATTTTGGCCACAAGTGATCGCACTTTGTCTTGAAGTTGAGAAATGGGTTCCTTTTGGTCATCAATTGACGTCAATTGCATACCGAAGCGAATGGACTGTTGTTTTTCATACAATTGTTTTTTATAGGGTTCGACATATAGTAACAGATTGTTAACCAAATCCATAATCATTGAGAACTGTTGGGAATTAGTGCTGATCTCTAAGTCGTGATGAGTCAGAGTGAAAGTGTCGACCGCTATCTCCCGATCCCATGGCTCTAACATAAGCAGATCGTTATCGTTGGGCAGTGGAGGCACTTCTTCGTACTCATCGGCGCCGATGTTCTCGTCATAAGAGGCGTAAAAGAACTGACAATTACATCGACTCACTATTCGTTGCAATTGTATGGAAGTTGAATCACCACTCCTTTCCCCTGCACTACAAGTGCCCACTTCTGAACTGACAACTCCGCCTACACTCTGTCCACTGCCGACCAAATCGGGAAGTTCTATGATATCACGAGTATTGCGCTCTTGGATGTTGTCGAGTGTAAGCCATGTAATGTCTTCCGTCTGTACCCCTCCCTCATCAACAGTGGCGTAGTATTGCATGCACTCTATGAGCCCCTGCCATGTGGTCTTGGAATAGAGGGTCCTATTCTTCCAAACGGGTCGGTGTATGCGCTGTAATATTTCAGTTTTGGCTGCGCTTACAATAACATAGCCATCGGTCTCACAGCCGCGCAAAACCACCTGAGAGTTGATTAATTCAATTAACCAATTGTGTTGCAGAACGTCCTGTGTCTGACAGGCCTCCACTCCCATCAGTTGTGAACTCTCGGCCGTCACGGCGTTACCAATGTCTTCAGTGTAGACCACATTAGAGTTATCGGCCTCTGCTATGAGCTTCTGAAGCATATGCGCGGCCTGTCCTTTGGATATAGTGGACGCCGGACTCGTAGTCACCGACTGTTGGGAACTTCGCTTCTTATTTGGTGAACCGTTTGACAGTCCGTCCACTTTGAAGGCACGCAAAGCATCGGTTGAAAGATTGCGTTTAAGTAATTGATTCTTAATATAGGAGTCAAACAAAGCGAACGCAACGTCTCTGTTATCCTTAGTCCAGGCGCCGCGCAGGTCGTGCACAACCAGTCGGTGCGTCGGCACCTCTGCATCGTTTTCCCTCACATTTGACGGCGATTTGGTCTCTCGATTATACGACACTTTCCTAACACTTAAGAAGTACTGGCGCTCTCCCGACCAGTTTGAGTCATTCATTGTTGTCTCGACACCCGTTCCCTTATATAACCAGATCTCGACGTCAGACAACTCAGAGTTCATGTAAAGTAAACCCCAAACAGGCTTTGGTCTGAAAATAGTTTAATAAAAGTTAAAATTATTTCTTCTTGTGGATAATCATCCGAAACCTACCTGTGCTTAAGATTGTCATTAATTGGCATAAACGACTGCAAGTGCTCAGCACTGTGGGTCAGATTGGAACTAATGATTTCAAAACCTCTTTGTTTGCTAAATGAAGACCAGTAAGAGATCTGAAGTTATGGACAGTTAGTTCAGTGAAATACAAGTGATTTGAATCAAAATAACCTGAAATTTATGCAAATATATGGTGACTCGGATTGACTTGAATACCCGTCCAAACGGCTGTTTACGTGGTTTAGTATTTCCAAACAGTTTTCCCCTTCGGGTTAGTCGAGGAATGCCTGCAATCATAAACGTCTTGTTCTCCAGCCATCTAAGGGTGGAATTATAGATCAAGAGGTTTGGAATGTCGTCTTCACTTCCGTTTGCCATTCCTTTGGTCTCCAAAGACGCCGAAACATTAAGATTATGAGATCGAAAGGAACGGTAGGAGTCGTGCACCTGATTACTAGAATATTCGGGCACTTTATTGGGAGCACAGGGCATGACTGAGTGATGATCATTCTTATTACCCAGGCACACCCAATTCAGATTGATGTAAACGTTCACATTAGGCAAGTGAACGATACGGCACTCGTCGTATTTGGACGCCGTGTGCACTAATAGGTCTAAATTACCCCTCATTATGATCTTTCCGGTCAACCACTCGAGGGATGACTTATATATTCCTATTTCTATCAATTCGGTTGAGTTATACGGATCTAACGACGCGTGGAATAGGATTGACAACTGCTCTGAGTTTATAACTAACGATCCGTGAAATATGAAACGCATTTTGTCCCACCAGGACAGGGAAGGACTCGGGTCTAGGGATGGCTTGAATATCAATTCAAATGATAGACTGAGCTGTTGTAACACCGGTTCCCAACAAGAGCCGTGAGTATAGGCCAGGTGTGTGACATCAAAGGTCAAGTCGTGGTAGAGTTTCATTGGAGTCATATTGCGTTCAATACTTATCGGTTCAAAGTTAGACCCGATATCTATATAACAGGTTCTCTTCGCTCTATGACTCGCCTCCTGTTCTGCGCCCATAAGTGTTCCCCGAAAGCACAGATTCTTGGCCTCAGTCATCGGGTGTGGAAAGTCTCGCAATGAGACGATACCAGTGTTTATAACTCCAGACACTCTTCGGCACCAAATGGTATTGAATTTGATGTCTTCGGGAAACGGACTCTCGTTATCGATATGTCTTAAGATATTAACCATTTGTTCATAACTACTATAACTGCTGTCAGAAATGAACTCCATTTCCATGCCTTCTATTTTGACTGAGAAGAGTCGAGTCCTCATCGGAGAGGAATCGTATAGTTTTTTTGAGCGCTCTATATATGTCTTTGAGTTCTGCTTTGCGAAAGCGTTGGTCAACTCATCCAACTTAGAGGCCGGGAGTAAAATGTTTTTACGTCTTCTCTCTTCAATTTTTTCGGAAAGCATTTGCCATCGCTTTAGGCTTTCGTTGTACTCGTCCTCTAAGAGCTCGTAATTGTCACTCAAACGCACCTCAAAGGGATCGTCCGATACATCCATTGAAGCGCTTTGTATTTTGATGACAATATCGGGAGACAGCGATGTCTTCTGCGTCTGCCGTTCCTCCGGATCTGATCGATGCAATTGACGCAACCATTTAATGATTGTAATAAACCTTTCGTTAAAAATTTCGGCGAAATTATAGAGATATGGGAAAGAAATGATCAAATTTTCAACGGAAACGGAAATAACTTTATTTCGTTTCGTCTCAAGACTTGGATTCAAATATTTCTTTCGGTTTACGACTGAATGCGAATCCGATTCCGAAAATAGGTTGACATTTATGTTCTCTAATGTCATAATCAGGTTATTATCAAAAGATAGTGAAATGTATTCACACTTTGAGTGCATTTTGTTGGATGAGATCAGAACCGAGAGGTAATCCGTTTCGAAGGCCATTGTGTTGCCAGTGTTGGTGAGAAGAGCACCGATACTAATCTTACCGTCCATTTTGATGTTAATAAACAAATTCATTGACTCAACGCTTGTATTAGTCTTTTGAATGAACTTTGATATAAACTCTTCGTATAATTCAATTGCCGTCAAATGGAAGGAAGGGTTCCATTGAATGAACACCTCTTCAGTGAAACTAATGGTGTTTTCGTGGGAATCAAAGTTCAGATTCAGGCGAACGACAGACAAATAGACAATTCTGTGTTGAGTTAGCTCTGCGGCCCTCAGACACGACAGCGTAGCCGACGGCGCATACATTGTACTCAATGCCAGACCATTGATACTTGAGGTGAGTTTAGAAGTGTTTGAGTCAGTGATCGCCGAATCGATTCGTAACATGAGATCAGATGTAAACAAATTAACTGACGATAAGTTGATTTGTATTGAACTCGAAAACAGATGACTATTCAGTGAAGACTCAGACTTTGAATACCGTTTCAAATCGTATTGATTTAAAAGTCGTATAAAATAGTCTAAACTTATCTGAATTCCGTCCATAACACAGTGCACCCGGAACTCTGACAGATTCATGTAACGGCACTGTAGAGAACGGTAGATAAAGAGATCCAGTTTACATTTAATTGATTTGCAAATAAGTGTCAATACCTTTAAGAATAACATTGATGTGAAGAGTGGGACATGTTTTTGATGGTATTTCTTAAGTGAGTTAGGATTCGCTGGTCTTAGGTCTCGGTCACCGTTCCAGCACCAGAAGGTCTCCAATAATAGTTCAAAACTATTCATAGGTTTGAATAAAATTTAATAAAAGTAAACAAAAATAAATGAAATTTTATGAATCAATACCTCATTTCACGGAATAAAGGGTCGGAATTGAGAACATAACCGAACTTTGCATGACTTAAGCCGTAGGTCAC
The DNA here is from genome assembly GCA_034687845.1 of Pantelozetes paolii. Lineage (NCBI taxonomy): Eukaryota > Metazoa > Arthropoda > Arachnida > Sarcoptiformes > Oribellidae > Pantelozetes > Pantelozetes paolii. The sequence continues at coordinate 33,316 of JAQGAT010000006.1, read as the reverse complement.
CATTGGATGGACAGCTGCCACAGGTTTCACAGAAAACGAAATATCATTTATATCTAAAGATGCGCTGAATTTCGGCAAATCTTTTGTAAATGAATTACTCATTGATTTGTTTTGTTTGTTATCACAAGTGATTGAATCGCTATTTGTTTTATAGGACTTTAGGATCAATTGAATCCAATAACTGATCTCTTCGTCATTGTATACGATATGACACGAAGACAGCTCTGAGACGACAAACAATTGGAGTCTTTGTTTAATAGACTTTTCTTTTTCAAACTTTGCGATCAAATTGATTCGGGTTAGAGTCGATATCATTCCGTTTGTGTCATTCATTGTCATATTAGAGACTATAAGTCTGGCCTCAAACTCATAACAACTGGATTTCGTCAAATCGGCTTCAATTGTGTTGACATTTATGGCTAAAGCCTTTTGTCCGGACTCTCGAACCAATTTCACGGAACTATTGTCGGCCTTAAAAGTCGCACATTTGATGAATCTATGGCTCAGTTTGTTATTCAATAACTTTATGAGTAATCCCTCGCTGTTTGTCTGTTTCCGAGGCTTAAGGAAGGGTAGGATATCGTAGACTATGAACTGTGGCTGAGATACCACTATTTCGGTAGAGATCTGATGATTGTCTTCTATTCTTAGACTGCAAGACAACGACAAAGACAACTGAGCTAAACATGTCTCACCATTGACTGCACTCATGTGTTTCAATAGTTTGAGAGAAATGGCCTCAAAGTTTGTGATTAAAGTCAATCTATTGTTGCGAAGAGTCGTTAAATATATTTGTATTAAATGTATGTTTGAATGAAAGAGACATTCGTTGACAATGTTTTGGTTAACTAAACCCAATTGCATGAGTGATGTGTTCTGAAGGGTTAGGGATATGAATCTCAATCGCGATAATGACTGCAAAAGCTTTAAAAAGTTTAACAACTTTTCGGGAATTTTTTCATTTTCTTTCTTAAATGTGTTTCTCTTTTGTCCACTTTTAGTGCTATTATTGAAGAGTTTGAAAGCACTTATTAAGTCTCCTTCAAACCTAACGTCCGATAATTTGATGACAAGAAGTGACGGATACTTTTGATTCAATAGTTTAGTCGAGAGTCCAATGCTTTCGATCTCCTGTTGTGTCCATAAAGTCATCAAAACATAACAATTCATTAGTTTTTATCAAATCATAAATTAAGAGCCAATTCATGGCTTTATCTACAAATCTATGGCTATGTATACGCTATACTTGAAACCCTGGTAACACTCCAGTGGTTGAATATCCCACTAAAACCCCCTTTTATATCAAAACACAGGGGGTTTGGCTTTTAGTAAATTAATAAATACTTACGATATTAACCCCTGTTTGGGGTAATGTTAACACAATTTGATTGATAGACAGAAATCCGATGCGATTTGCCTTCAATTTGATGCAATACTTGTGACTTAAATACCATGAAATGAAATACAAACCAATTCTGGGATTAATTAAACACTTAATTAATAATTGAATTGAAATCTCAATCAATGATTGAATACCTGATTAACACAAACACAATAAGGGGTATACAAAGCGTTAATATAATTGTTATGTACTTTGAATTCAAATCCATTTTTATTCACAAATAAATCACTAAATGTTTGATATATTTATAATTTAATCACATTTTAAGTCATTGTTTGACAAATCATTTAAATTATTGTTTGTTTTGATTCACAAAAATGTCATAACATTTCACATCAGCTGTGAATTCAGTACTATTTGATGTGACGTCAGGGTATGTCAGGGGTATAAACAAAATGTTAATTAATTGAAACAATTCATTAATCATTTGTCACACTCTTGGCAATAGTAATGTGAGATAGGTGAACCATTGAGGGGCAAGTGATCATGGTCAAGTATTCAATTACACGTCCATTAAGTGCTTTTTAAATCAATACAAATGTTTGTGTTTTAAAAGGCATTGAATTTTCAATGTTTTTATTGTAAACCAAATCTTTGTTTATTGTTTTTGTATCGCAGTATTAAATGACCTTTTCGTTCATCAATTCATTCATAAATCTAAGACTCAATCAAATGAATACTCCATTCAATGGTTAATATCAATCAAAATGAAGATAAATGAGAGGACTTTAGTACAAGTGGTTCACTCGTCCCAAACCCCTGCGGACAGGAGTGGATGGCTTCACAAAAGGGGAGAATTGAATAAAACGTTTCAAAAGAGATGGTGTGTTCTGAAGGGAAACCTCTTTTACTATTTTGATCGCAAGACAGATCGGGAACCGTTGGGTCTCATCATTCTCGAGGGCTGTCGTATAGAAGTGGCCGAAAACGAGACCGAATTGTTTGCCTTTAAGATTGATTTTGGCGTCAATGAGACCGCAGACCAAAGTCAGACAACCGGCCAAATGAGGACATATGTGTTGGGAACTGATTCACAACAAGATATGGAGGAATGGATGAAAGCGCTGAGCTGTGCGTCCTATGACTACTTAAAACTCATTGTCTCTGAACTGCAGACAAGACTCGATGACATAAACCGCTTAGAAGTGGACAGAAGACAGAGACAGAGCACCAGTAGGTGTGCGCAGAGTCAACGCATCAATCCTTTTGATACCGACAACAATGATCTGATAGACGGAAAGGTGGGTCAGAGTTCACAGTCAGACAATTGCGTGCTCTTCACGCGCCGGGCCTTCGCAGACATTCACCAATACTTTGGACTCAAATTCAAGGAATATATTCAACAAAACAAAACTAAAAACGATTTTTAGTTTCAAAACTATTTCACAAAAACTTTACCAAAATATTGATATTATTTACCAAAGCTTTGATGGCTTTTAAAGGGTGAAGGGGTTTAAGAGGTTGAACACAATTACAATGTTTTTTAATTTATGCAATGATTTTATTAACTTAAAAATAATTGATTTTTTAGACAATTGACACTCAATTGAGTGATTTTTAGCTGTTTTTATAATAAGTGTATTTTAATCCCAAAACTAATCATTAGTTTTAATGTTTTTGTTTATATTATTTACAATACATTAATAAAAGTTGTAATAATAGTAATAATAATAATAATAATTAATATAATAATAATATTAATAATAATAATAATTCAATTGAACTGTCTTCAATGTCTTCAATATCTTCTTTGTCTTCAAATAGTTGTGTTTGAAATGCAATGTATTTTATGTATAATTATTTATATATTTGTATTATATTTACAATAATATTAATAATAAATCAATTTTTGCCAAAAGTCGATACGATTTGGCGTTTTTAGTGCAAAATAACAAACAAATTGACGACAAAAGCAATTATTATATCGTTTTTGTCTATTATTGGTACAAATGATTCAAATTTTAAACTATTTTTTAGAGAAAATTTAAACTAAACATAGATTTAGGCCTTCATTGGGATTGGGATTAAGATTAGGCTAAAGCTTATTAAACAACAAATATATTAAATCTGATTTCACATGAAATATGGGTAGCGTTTTGGCAGTGGATTAGGAAGTACTGAATGACATGATTAGGAAGTTTTGGGCGATTTATATGTGTTTACATTGGATTTAGCCGTCTCTGAGTATATACAGTAATACAACAGTCATAATGAGATATACCGTTCCTTTTGGACCCAAGCCTTCTGCTACCACTGTATGACAAATGCAATACAAGGATTGCAAACCAGTATTAAATACAATATAGTTATCAATATTTATACAAATTTTAGTTTCAATTAACTATAACTACAAATAGTTTCTAAATATTTGTCAAAATTTCTCATTTTTTGTACAAAAAAGTGAAACAATTTATAATTAATTCAAATCTTATGTCAAAAGAAATGATAAACTAATGAATGAATGATTCGTTTTGTAGTAAATCTCATAATTAATCACTTGTTTTGGAGAAAACCTCAAATCAATTGTAATTCAAGTTTTAATAGATATTTACAAATAAATTATATATTTTTTAATTAAATCTTAATTTGAAAACAAAACCAAAATATTATGAAACGATTGAAACAAATGTAAAAAAATTAATTAAATTTAATTGAAATGACTGTCCCTTTGGTTTGCAATTGATTTCGCACTAAATCAGCACTCAATACAACTCAAACTCAATTGACTTCTCATTAATGGTATAAATATTTCTTCAATTCATTTGAAATTTCAACAAATAGTTATAAAATTCAATGTTTTTTGTATTAAAACTGGAATTGAAAACAGAGTTTCAAAACAGAGTTCAAAAGAGAAGGCAAAGCAACAAATGATTGCGTTTTTGGTCTCAAATATACATTTTATAGCTTTTGGCGCCGAAGAGGCCGAACCGGTACTAAACCAATGCCTGGACAGTGTGGTAGAGCTGCATCAGTAGTTGTATATGGATTGGAAGGCAAGACGTCCGGTCGTGTGTCGACGGGTCTACTGACAGCCAGGACAGGGCGTTATACCCCTCGAGAACACATCTAAAACAGTGATTAAATTAAATATCAATTCATAGAAACCATTGATTGCTTTAATCCATACCTCAAGACATCAGTGGTTAGATTGGAATCAAGTGAATGATAGTTACGAATGTTTGAGTGCAATAAGTCGTCGGAGTTTTGTTGGACTGAAGGCGTGTGTATGAGTAGAGCCGACTGTCCAAACAAATACAGTATTATAGAAGTGATCACAAAATTATATCAATTGAGTCATACTTTAAGAAAAACGGGACACGAAGTCTCCATATGAGGACATGAGGACCAGAACCAACGAGGAAGAGGACCCGTACGAGCGGTGGACACATAGAAGGCCAGAGCCAGTGGTTGCTGGAGTAGTTGTGTCGGTTCGTCCTGAATGTCAACTCCGAAGTTGTTTGACGTCTGAAATAGATTTCAATTAAATTCTAATATAAACTAAATTAGTCTAAACTCCTATACCTTTAGAGATCCAGAGCCGCCAAACGCCTGACGATTGCCCGGACTGTCGGGATGTGAGAGACCATCTCCCTGTCCTAACCCTGGACTTTGTGGCGGACTCTCTGTCCACTGGAATATATCGTTAACATTGATGTCGTCGTCAACGGCTTCGTCTAAAGCTTGCAAAATGTCGTCTTCGCCGATATTGCCGCCCAACGGCCCCAACGGGTCAATAGAGAAGCTTCCGTGAGCTGATTGAGTGGTCGCAGATGTCGGGAAAACCAATATATGAGTAACGGAGGCGTCCTCTGGTGTACTGAGACTACAAGTATTGCAGGAACTACTGAACCTCTCGTCTGGTGTGTAGTGATCGGGAAAGACCCGAAGCGTTGTGTCCGCTTCGATTGATATAAGACAGGCAGAGAAGATGGCCGGTTGGTCAAAAGGGGTCAATACATTGCATTGACCACACATTTCACGCAATTGTCTGCTATATCTTAAAAGAGATTTTTTGCTGAGAAGGGACGCCCAGTCCTTGAGCTCCCCGTGACCTATACGTCCCAATCGGCCGATCACTAGCCTCCAGGGGGTGACGGACTCAGACATCACTGTCTGCACAAAACGCATCAATTTGTCTAAACCGAAACGTTTTACCGAAGCCTTACGCCTTCGGGTTCTGTTCGGGATCTCTATATTGATTGAAGTGGTCTCCAGAAGATCTCCCTTATCATTGGTACAACTGGCTAACAGCCAGCGCTGATCTTCTGTTAGACAATAGCAGACATATAAAAGCTGAGACCTTTCCCGTCGGTCCCCAAACATCTCTCCCAACTCTGTTTGTTTGTCCTTCAGAGGGGCCAGAATGAAGGGCGGAGTATATATTCGACTCAAATTAGTTGCCGGATCTTTGCTCTTAAGGAACAGTTCAAACATCGCCGCCGTTCCGAAACCGGTCAGACTCTTGACAGTCGGCTGATGGACGAGTTGTTGTCTACACTGAGAGAACACAGAGAATGACAACTCCTTGAGCTGATCCATACGTGACGTGTTGTTCGGGTCTCTGCCGTTGCTTAGAAGCGAATCCAAAGATATTAACTGCAAATGAATGCTATTTTTGAGAGACTCGGGAAGGAATCGGAGTATTTGTGTATAACAGCGAAGTAACCCAACGCTCGACAAACGGTATAAATCTTTGTCTACCGATCCAAAAGTGAACGGTTCGATGATATAGATAACAATTGCCGGCTGTTTATACGAGTCTTCTTCCTGATCTGAATCTACCGATGCTTGGGTTGACGGTTGACTCGAGTGCTGACCACCCAATTCGCTTTGGTTCTCGTCGTTAACCGGCTTTTCACTATTGCTGTCACTGTTAGGCATCGGACTATTTGACGATTTGTTCGCATTAAGGCCTCCAATGCCTGCAATACCTGTGCCGTTGTTAGCATTGACTCCATTTGTACTTTCATTTGACTGTTTTGTGGCATTTGTTTCAAACAATGATTTATCGAGTGATAGAAGGCTTAGATATGGCGCCAGATTGTGCTGACAGGCCTTTGCATACATTTTCAACTTGTTTGCTACCATTCCGTCTCCCAATTGATTAAACCAATCATCGATAGGCTCTTCGGCTATCTTTTTGTTGGATCGCGTGCCGACCCTAAGGATGCCGTCGCGCAAGACCTTAGTTATGGGACAGTGTTTTCCTAATCTTAACATTTCATAAGTAGTGCTCAACTCATTGAAGAATGTCTTAACATGTGATAAAATGTAGTCATTTTCGGGCGAAACCACAATAAAAGCTATATCTCTGGTCAGGGAATAGGGCTCTAGAGATAGCTTTTCCCAATACTTGAGCGCAAAGGGAGACAAAGCGACGCAATCTTTGTCGTAACCAACAAGTAATGAAGGGATTGGTTGCGGTTCGCACTGATCTTCAGTACCCCTACCGGCCAACCGATGGAACTGCCGCCACGTGAGAGGGCCGGACACGGTGTAGGTGACCTCCCACATCTTGGTCTTCTTCCTCTGCACTGACTCCTGCATTAATGGTTGCAATTGTCTTAAGAGATGAATCACTTCTTGATTATTGACCGGAAATTTAGTGGTTCTGAACGACCACTCATGCAATGGATGTCTGTTTTCTTCGGAATAGTTCTGAAGCACAAGTTGTTTGTTCTGTATGTTATCGGTGGACACCTTAGAGGCCACCAAAGCGTTGTACGTTATATGTGACCCGTCTTTGTATATAAGTATCAATGGATCTCTCAATCGGTTTAAGTCAACGGTTTTGTTGTTCGGATCAATGCTTTCACAACTGAAGACATGACTGCTTTGTCTGTCTTTAATCACATCGTAGTGGACAGCCCTCGAGAGGACAGAACAGGAAGAGAAGACATTCGTTGACTGAGTTATAATCAAATCAATGATACTTTGGTCGCATTCAACGAAATTCTCTTTGTTTTCCTTTGAATTGTCTTCACTTATCGACGACTCAATGGCTGCCAAACACTTCTTCTTAAGTCCATCGCACGGATCGTATATAATACCAGTGATGTCGACCTCGTCTTCATAGAAAAGACCCGCAAAATGACTTCTGTGACGATTAATAACTGCACTGAAACCACAGGTGCATCTATACTGTGCCTCATCAAAACCTGCCGGCGCTAACGAATCGGGTAAATAGACGCCGACGTCATTGCCTTTAATATTCATATTACAGACACAGAGGGAACAGCTCTCGAAGTTATGATCTTTAAACAGATTCAACAAAGAGTCGGAAAGCATTAAATTCACGGCCAAACTGTGTGCCTCTGGAAATGATGGCACAGGAGGTAAGTGATTGTCAGGTTGTAAGTGGTTTCGGGCAATATATGAGTTCCCTTGAGATGACATACTGTTGTAATGCATTGGCGGCGCAGGACTTGAAACCGAATGTGGACTCCGGCTGTTAGCGTAGGGATGGTTCGGGTTATTATAGAAGCCATGAGGAGCCGGCATATTGTTGTCGGGATTATAGTTGGGATGGTAATGAGGTAGAGGTGATTGAGGGACATGGGATGAGCCGTCCATTGATGTCATATAAAGTGATTGATGTGTTTGTTGTGGATGTGATCCATGAATATGTTGTAAATGTTGAATACCGTTAGGGTTTGGCATTTGTTGATATTGGTTATGGTTAGGCACCGGAGACATGTTGGGACGCATACGGGCGTAGGGATGCACTGGAGTTCCCATTCGTGACATCGGGTGTGACATAAAGTTTGAGGCGTTTTGTTTATGAGGTGTTAAGTGATTATAAAAATGATTATTCGATACACTTTTGGTCTGAATTTGATTCGACGGACACTTTGGTTGTATTCCTGGTATTTGTTGGACAGTTGGCGCAGGGGTTGGCAGTGTTGGCATCGTTTGCTCGTATTTGCACTCTTTAGGTATTGAGGGTAAGTTTGGAATATTCTGAAGGGGAGCGTATTTGTTGGATGTTATCACTTGGCTCTGCACCGGAGGTTTGTAGACATACGACCAGTCCTTTTGACAAAAACAGTGTTTTAGAAAAAAGGGGTAAAAATTAACAATAATTTTAGAATACCTTTGAGTTCTCAAACATATATGGACTACAGGGGTATAAGTCGTACTTCATATTATCGTCAATAATGGTTGCATCGGGACCTAACTGTCCATTACAAGGTGACGGTGCCATTGGCTCTAACGATGGAGGGGTTGGGAACATACGAGTCAGTTCCGCGACTCCAAGAATACTACCAGAAGTGGAACTGTTTTTGTTTGACTTCTCTTCCAAAACAGTGATTCCATTGAGAGATGTATTGTTTGTATTAATTCTGGAAACGCCTGAAGGGGTTAACGGGGTTTGAAATGACGTCTCATCGTTACTGTCCTCTCCCGAAGACGTGTCAAAGATCTGATCCAAATCACTATAAGATGCCACCAATTCGTCCTCACGAGTGAACACTTTCACAGTTTGTGGTGAAGTCGCAGAAAATTCAGTTGAATTCGGTTTAGAGTTATCTCTATTTGTCTGTGAATTACAATTAGCACTGGACTCAGGCGACGGTGCACTACATTCGGGTCGGACTGGCATTTCACTAACCATTTCTTCTTTAACTACAATTTGTGCGACACTATAGTTGAGTCCGTCCTCATCATAGTCTCGGAACTCATATACGTCTTCGGGCTGACAGTCCCCTAATTCTCCATTGGTTTGGGCGCCGGGTTTGACACTAAAACGTCTTAATTCATTGTTAGCTCTAATTCTCCTATTCTTCGGCTGCGGTATATCGCAAATGTTGGTCAAGTCATTCAAATGGCTGTAATCATAGAGATAGCCATTCCTTAGTGGATCGCAATCACTGTCCTCACAGGTACTCATCTCAAGGAACGGTCGCTTCACTCCATTCATACAACTTTGTTGTGATTGACTTGAGTTTGCAGTCAAAACTGGATTCGCATTATTGGTGTTGGCATTACTCTCAGACACAGATATCGGAGGATTAGTAGAATCCAAATCAGACTGTCCTCCAGGAGTCCATTGACTCGTTTGAACGCTTGGACTGTCGTCTGATACGTTCGCATTCACAGACCCTTTAAGAGATGGGTTATTAGGAGATAACAACTGCTCTAAACGTGTTCTCTCTTTGTTCGACGCAGGACTGGGGCCGGGGTTTGAGTTTATCTGAGACTCATTACAACCATTCGGTTCTTCTTTTATGGGGTGCGGAGAGACTGAAAGATTGCTTTGTTCTACAGAAGATGTCGGGCCATCGAGAATAAGTGATTGTGTGACAGAACGCGGAGAATCGATACCATTAGCACCGGTAGGCGTTGTGGCGCTCGACTGCAATGAAGGCAAACCTCCGCCACTGATCGGACTTTTGTACGAATAGGTCGGCACTGAAGTCGGCTGTGATATAGAACTGGAAACACTCGGATTGGCGGCCGTCGGCACTGTTGTCGGCGAACTAGAAGTCGGGTTAGTTGTCGGCAAACCATTGAGTGCTTCTAAGGATGTGTTTAATACTGGACTTCTTCTATGAAACGGCGCAACACTTTTGGAGACTTTGTTTTTAATGTCTTTTTCCGATTTCTCCCCCTTTTTATTGGTTGAAGAGATCGACGACTGATTGGCGAATGAATTGGATGTAGATTTTGACCCCTTTTTGGCTTTACATCGAAAACAGTTGCAGTTATTCTTAATACACGGGTCGATGATATGCCAAACCGATTGGTTGGACACCTCTTCACAACTCAATTCCCGAAGTTTTACAGAATTGGATCCGTTTTGTTGTGAAAGACATAACTCTTGAGACATACAGTTCTTTAGTAAATAAGTATGGGTTGGGATCTGTTGTTGATATGGACTCATATGTAAGTGTGGTTTTGATGACCCGATGCTGTCGTTCACCAAAACTTCACTAAAATTTGAAACACTTTTTGAATTATTTTTGTTTTGAAAACATTTAGTCTTTTGTTCAGTTCTGTCGATATTTGTTGTGAAGACATAACAAAACGGATATTTCATCCGAAATCCTGAGACAATCACTTCAACGACTCTATTCACTGAATTCGAGCCATTAGTTCCCAAATCATTGTTCAACTCATTCCCGAAATGTTGGGACAAACCGGTCGGTTGTGTTGGCACTGATGCTGACTCCTTGGAACCAACAACAGGTGTCAACGGATATATTTGTTTCCATTCGTTAAGCACTTTCTGCACCGATGGGTCCGAGTCTTTATAGCTCTGACCGGTTAGCACACCGGCCAAACCGTACGGTCCCAACACAACTGATAATTAATTAAAAGTCATATTAATATCAATTCAATTAAATATACAAAACAAACCTTTTATGCCATTCTGTGATGTTTGTGCTGTTTGTAGATCTGCTTTAGTGATGCGATGAACGGCCGGGTGTTGTCTAACGTCGACATTAGCGCAGACAGTGCTGTCCCCGTGAACGAAGAAATTAAATGCAAACGTTAACTGAGTCTCAGAACTCGACCTCTTTGTTGACGAACTGGTATTCAAAAACAATAATATATTAAACAAAACATTAAATCAATAAATAATTTGCAAAACCTTTTGGCGGTTTGTTCTGTGCTTTGATTCTCTGCACAGTTGTCTTTGAGTCGGAAGAACCAACGGCCCAATCGAGAGAAACCCCTCGAAAGCAAACATCTAAACAATAAAATAGTATTCATTAGTAAAGCATTTCACAAATAAATCAATCATTTGTTTGATTGTCATTACAATTACCTTTCAATTAAGTTATGGAGAGCTTTGAACAGAAGAGTTCGGCACTCGTATGACAAACCCGTTTCCCACGAACCAGATTCAATTTCTTTATATCAAATACATGTTCAAACATTAAAATTATATATTTTTAAAGCATTTAAAACAATTAAACAATGGTTTTGTGTTTCACAACATTTTTCATAAGAAATCAAACCTTAAGTAAAATTTTAAACAAAAATAAAATCATTTTTCTTTAAAAATAAATGAAAATATAAAATAGTTTTGAATATAATTACAAAATACTAAACATATCTAAACATAAAAACAACAATTTAATTGAAAACTCAATATTGAACTCAATTTCCGAAACATTTGTACAGTTTTCCGCTCAAATGAAACCAACAAATAGTTTGATAAAAAAAATAAACAAAATTTGAAATTTCATTAAACGAGTGATGAAATGCAATAAAAATATTAAATGTTTTGTATATGAAATGAAAAAAATGTTAAAACATTTTGAAAAGAAATAAAAACAAAATATTCATTCAATTCATTGATAACTATATAATGATTACATTAATTAACTCATTGAGTGATTGATTATTAAAATGAAATTAATATCAAATATTTGCAGTCATTTAACAGCGATTTAAGATAACAAATGAGTGAACATAAACACAAAGCTTGCGATAAAACAAATGTTTAAATAAATCAAAACAAATATCAAGTGTTGTCTCAAATGTGAATGAGTGTTGTGATTGTGATTAGAGTTAGAAAATAGGTTTCAATAGATGTTACAAAAGAGAGGCCCAGTAGTAGTCCTCCAGTGCTTAACCACTAAACCCTTAGCGAAGGGATGTAAAGCCAAGAGTGAGAGCAGACAATCAATAAATAAGTTGTTTTTAACTCCATTTGATAGACAGTGAAAGCATAACATAAGGCCTGTAATGCTGTGCACATCTGTTTGGCTATGCGTTCACTGCGAGTAAATGTGATAATAAGGCAAATGAAGATTGAATTGTATATCAAATTCATTGCCTCTAAAACTAAGACTAAAACTAATTATCAATTAATTTATATTTTCCTTAAACTCATTCAATCAATACATTAATCAATGCATTAATAAAGCGATAGTTTTGATGCTTTTACACAACAAAACCAATCAATCAATTGTTTATCGATTTTTATGCTCAGAATCTGTTGCTCTGAAACACAATATTTGTTTTGTATAACAAAATCAATGAAAATATTCTTTGGTTTTATGTCTTTATTATTCAATTATTTGTCTGATCTTTACATCACTTTTTAGCACAAGTGCTTCAAAATGAAAATATTTACTCAAAAAAGTATTTACATTGAAATCAATGTTATGTCAACTCATAGTGAATGCATAAATGTATCCGATATTCAGCAGTTAAGGGGAGTTTAAGGGGAATTATCAGCGAGAAAGAGGTCCAAAAACTAGTTAACAAAGCATTTGGCAAAATGTAGGGTTAGTTCATTGCACTGGTAGTCAATTGCATAGCTAAGTGATGATGGAGTTAATGACAAATTCAATTAGTTATCAATTTTAAGCTCAAAAAACAATTCAATGATAGTTTTAAACACATATTTATCGATGATTTTAATCTCAGTATAAAATTAATGAATATTTATATTAAAAAACATTAAACTCAAGGTCTTTTTACTTCAATTTTCATTTCAATATTTTTTACATTTAATAAAAACGATTGCAAAAACATTGAAACAATTTTGTGCTAAATATCTTCTGAATAAAAAAAAATCATATTTTTAATCAATTATTTGTATAAAAAATGTAATAATTTGTTTGTAAAACAATTGACATTAAATGGCAATGAGAGCACCGGTAGTATCGGTACTAAACAATACCAAACAATGACTTATTGGTCATAAGTTTTTGACTTAAGAATGTGTTTAAATGCTTTCAAAAGATAATAAAATTGTTTCACTTTTTTCATATCAATTATAGTCTAGTATTTGGCATAACATGTAAACTCTCGAAACGAGATCTAATACGAGGGAAGGGATCAGACAATAAATGTTGAGTTATGTTTGAGAGCACAAGCAGTGCACAGAAGGGGCACACGTAAGGAGAGTGAGGCGCAACTGCCAGAGCACTGCAATCAATGAACTTTTAGCGTTAGTTTCAAACATATCTGAGTTTAACGTAAATTTTTTCTTCATTTCTTTGGTTTAGACAAACATTTCAGTGCATTATTTCGCTCAAAATTTTCCTCTTTTCCTACGTTTAGTGTAATATTAGAGAAACTGTGATCTCAAGGCAAAGGTTGCCAAAAGTGGACTCGAGAGACAACTGCGCTCTCAGCACAACCAGTCAATACATATGTACCTCAAGGCCGGTCAGATATTCACAATTAAAAGCCAAACATGTTTTGCTTTCTAAGCCTTAATAACCAATAATTCAAAAATATTTACTATTTTTAAAACAAAGTTATTATTTATTTCAACAAACGATACAATTATTGCCAAACATATAGTGTTTGCGCCGAAAAATGCATTCAAAACTCAAGACAACTATTGATTGCAAAACTAAAACTCAATTTCTTTTCATTACTCATAAGAAAAGTATATAAAAAACAATTTGTTTTTTAACCGAAAAGAGAATTAGAGTTGAGTTGTAGTATAAAATTGAGAACAAGTGCTCAGATCAGAGGTATATTACAAGTGGTAAGACCTGCCATACCAGCCATACCTGCCTAACGGCAAAGTAGTCGATAAACAAATATAAAATGATTATAAAAGTTATGTTTCGTAAAAGTAGTTCATTTAAATTGAGGTCACTTTACGGGAAAATTACGTTTTTTCCGATTAATGGCTAAACAATTGTGAAAAGCATTGACACTAACAAACAATTGACAGCAAAGACAAACACAAACAATGATTGCATACCTGAGAGCTCTGAGGACACCATATCCGACAGATCTGGTTGTTCTCCGTACCAGAAAACCCACAACTCTTTGGAAAAGTGGTTTTGATTTTCATTGAATTGTCTGCCATTAAGATCGGAAGAGTTCTTAACCCGACGCCAAACGCAGAGTAAGTCGGCGGCCAAGTATTTGCAATATAAACTGAGCACCGGGTCCTCCAATGGCTCGACCGATGAACTATCACATGTCCAACATCTCCATTTGATACCACATAAGTCGGCCTAACATTCAAAACAATATATCAATTGATTGTCAATCAAAACAAATACAAATAGTTTTGGCCTTTGTTTGCATTGAAGACAAACAAATCGGTCATTGATTTCAGTGTTAATTAAATTATAAACAAATTTATGGCAAAAATTCAATCAATTTTGAAATCAATTGTCAATTAAATACTCAAATCATTGGTCTTTAAGACAACAATAAATCAAAAGTCAAATGAAATGAAGTCATAAAATGTGAAATAATTTTTAGGTTTTAATCACAAAATCAAATCCAAATGAGGTTTACGTCTGAAATGAAACCACAATTGAATTGATTTTATCATAATTTCAGACAAAAAGCAATTTTCAAACAATTGTTGAATGTCTTCAATGACTGACACCGACTCTTAAACAATAGACAATTGGATCAAAATATGGGATCAATTGAGACATTAATCCAAACATTCATTAATAACAAGTGATTTAAGACATTGAATAATAAGACCAATAGTGGTGTCCAATAGGACAGCACTGGTAGGTCTTAAGGTCATAACCAGACATATCCGGATTGGACTCAAAGCCAGACATCAAGACATCAATCAATTGATCGCAAAGTAGTGACAAAATGACATCAAATTTGCCGTAAATTTGGTTAAAATTAAAAAACAATTAATTCATAAAAATTTGATTCAATTGTTGTCTAATTCGTGGTAATTGTGAGACAAAGTGTGAGGACATAGGCCTAAGACATACCAAAGCAAAGAAGTTTGTGTGACAGTCTTCAAGGCTGGAACCGTTGGTCACAAAGTTTGGATGAGTCATGTCCTACACGTGACAGACATCACGCAAACTATCCTTATTTAAGACCAGTTGACCACAAGTTGACCACAGATTCACAAATCCATCAATTATTGAGACACAACTCAATTGAAGACAATTTGAGTCAACTCTACTGAAAACATGGCGAACATTATGGCTAACCATTGGATCAATACATCAATTACGACATCAACTCTTCAGGTGATCCCATACACCACTCCAGACATCACTCAATTGATCCCATATTTCGGACAAATCATTATTTCTTTAAATAATTTAAATTAATTTTAAATTAATTTTTCACTCTTTTTGACTACAAATCCATGTTTTCTTCAATACTAGTGATATGTTTATGGCATTAGGAAAGGGTTGTTGTCTTTTGTTGTCGTTATTGATATGTTGACAGACATGGGAAGGCTATATAGCAAATGATGTGACTTTTGTTGATCATTGGTTGGACTCAACTGTCAGCTAATGGTTTGACAGCACAGGCCATGACATCTATAGCCGATCCCCAATACCTGTGCTCTACCTCTACCTCTGATTCCTACAGAATATTCCGGAAATTCTTTGAAATAATGTTTAAATGCTTTCAAAATGTTTTGCTTTTTATTAATGAAATGAAAAAATAATTTGTTTTTATATTAAATAAAATAAATTTGAAATAAACTCTAAAAATGTTTGAATCGTTTGAACAGTATTTTGCATTCAATACACAAATTACTGATTTATATAACAATTACTGTATATTTTGAAGCACTTATATAATTTTTAGGTTAAAATAGTATGAGGACAGTCGGGTTTTTATTACATTACAATTGTATCCAAGTCTTTATGTCATATATTATACTTTATGCAATAATTAACTCAAAAGAGTAATAAATAATTTTGTTTTAATTAAGTGTTTAAGCATTGGATCTGAAGAAGTACTACTGTATTGCAATATCTATAGTAATATTAATATCCAGGTCTTTATTATGAAACACAA
The DNA here is from genome assembly GCA_034687845.1 of Pantelozetes paolii. NCBI lineage: Eukaryota > Metazoa > Arthropoda > Arachnida > Sarcoptiformes > Oribellidae > Pantelozetes > Pantelozetes paolii. Next base: position 17,184 of record JAQGAT010000006.1, on the reverse strand, counting down.
TATTTAGGAAATTTTATTTAAAAAAACACTTTTAGTGTAATTTAAAGTATTACTGAAAATGAACAACTTTTAACAAGAATACATACCCCGGTTATTGAGAAATAGTTTGAATCAATCAGAGAGTTCGGGCACTTATAGAGTATCTGATATAACCAAAAGAAATACACTTTAGCCGCACAAACAGACCAACTGTTCAAAAATGGACTTATTATTGAATGACAAGAAATCAGTGAACAGATAGATATTCTCATCTCTTTTCTCGACTCAACCAAAGCTAATGTAAATTGAGATGTAATGAGTGCACAGTTCTCTGGATCGGGCATTGAATTGATTTTTGGTAGGTATTGACAAAATTATGATCAAATGAAAGATCATTTTAGAAACGATTGAAAACTTTTAATACTTTAATAATTTATTTATTTATCGCCGAAACCCAACCTCTCGTGCAATCAATTCAATCATTTCTTTCACTGGTTTTCACTTAATTTGAAAATATTTTTGGATTTGTTTTGAAAATATCTATTCTTTTATTCATTGAAACCAAAGATCAGATCCAAAGAGATGTCAGACAATGATATCGTCGAGAAGTGGAATAAAAGGCATTTTGATGTAGGAATTGGTTTAAAATATTTAATAGAAAGCAAATGTCATATAATTTGTATTTACTTTTGATCTAAAGGGCGCACAGGGCTATAAGAGCAAGGCTACAGAGGGTCAGGAACAGCTCTCAAAAGCATATAAGCAACAGATGAGCGCTGATAAGGGTATGGATTTTAAATTTTGATATAATTTGTAAAAGACTCTCTTTCTTATAACAGATGGACGGGTTGTGGCACAGGAGGGTCCGGGACCCGGACTATTCAATCCCTATTCTGTTTCAGTGTTCGCACAATCATTGGCTGAAAAACTAAAGAAAAATAAATTTTTGTTTGCTTTCAACACTGATTCAAATATTCTGGTGCTTTCGGGCATCTACTCTGCGGGAGAGGTCGGCAAGGAATCACGTGTTATCAAAGAACCCGTTCCTCTTCCCTATGTCTCGTATATCGTTTCGAGTCAAGGATATGATTGTGGCGTTTACTTAAAGGCCTTAAAGAAAGACCAATTGTATGATTGAATCGTTTGAATGGGTTTTAAATAAATTGATTTTTAATATTTGAAGTGAAATCATATGTTTGGGGACATATGGGTGCAAATTGGGTGCACCGGTCATCAAAGATCTGAGATATCTGGACAAAGAGACTGGAGTGAAAAGTGAACACAACGACCCAAAGCTGATTGTGGGTACGGATAAGATGGGTGACTTCGACAAAGCGTATTGCGAGGCCGTCTCCCAATCCATATATCCAACCGGTGCTGAAATCATTGAAAACACAACCGTTAGGTTTGTGCACACGGCTCTCAATGGATCCACTAATAGAGTGTTTCAAACAATATTAGCCGCAAATAAATTCAATACTTTTGTATTCGTTGGCGAAGACTCGGATCCCAACGAAAAGTCTTTCGATATATTTGACAAGAATTTCAATTTTGTATTAAATATAATTCAAAACGAGTTATAATTTCATTCAATGTTTGTAACAATTTTTGTATTATATTTAGCCTTCAGTTGGCGATGACTATAAAATAAATGCAGAGGTTATTATTGGCCACAACTCTGACGGCTCTCAACTGGCGGTGGCAGAGAAGGACAACCAAGACACATTTGTTCCTTTCAGTGCTTCCGAATTGGGACAACTGTTGAGCTGGTGGTTAGTCACTTTTTACCGGTTTCAAACCCAATACCGGTCCAAAGTTGCACAAGAATTGATTTTGGAGACAAAACCCTTTGTGTTTGACATCGGATCAACATTTCTGGAGAGAATCGCAAGAATAGAAAATTTGGATTTAATTGTAATTCAAATGAAATTATATTTAAAAACATTTATTATATGTTTTTCTATTTAAATATAAAGCGTTTTCAAAGCGATTCCCAACTCTTTGAAAGACTTCTTAAGGAAACAAAGAAAAGAAATGAATCCCCGGAGGAAATGGTCAAAGTGGGGGAAATGTCCAACGATGATGAAACGGGCGGTGAAACTGGTGGTGCATCTGGTGGTGCATCTACCAGTGCCGGCCCAAAGCCAACATCAATGAAAGACGTGATGGCAAAGAAGGTCAAGAAGTCTATTATGTTTGCCAACTGTGACAACAAATACATGTGTGATCCGGAATTCATCACTGTTTGGGACGGCTTGGGTTCGGCCATACATTTGGCACAATTGGCTATTTATCTGAGATCTGTTAATAGGGTTACACTTCGCCAACATTTGACTGCTATTCAAAAGAAATACAAAATTAATTAAAATTATTTAAATTTTAAGCAAATTTTCATTTCATTTGAATTTTTATTGAAATGTATTTCTTCTGTCAATAAATTCATGTATTCTTTAAAAGTTTGATTCAATTTATTCATTCATTTCAGAAATTACTCTAAAAGTGTTAATACAAACAAATATTAATATTAAATACAATTCAATGTATTATATATTTTGGACGGTTTATCAAAGGGCCCGAACTATGACTCATAGATTCGGTGTCTTTTAGTTTTAATATAATTTTCAATTAAATCTAAAGATTTTTGATTAAAACGACTAATCATTGAATAATAATGTTTTGAAATAACCTTTAATACAATACAATATAATTTCATTTAGATTTTAAAGTAATCTTTTATATAATGGAAGCAAAACTGCTTTTAAGACAAAAATGATAAACATTTTAATTGTTTTACTCAACCTTTTGATCATAAATATTGAAAAACATTTCATTTGTCAAAACAATATTATTATTTAAAATTCAATTCAGTTTTAATCAAAACTTTATTTGAATTTTTTCAGAAATTTTGTGATTATTTTAAAAGATTTCAAAAATATTTTACATAAAATAATAGCATCGGAAACAAGGAATGGTAGAAATTGATAGTAATATTATATTAAACTATTCCTGTACATAATGTTCCCTTTTCACTTTTTACAACACGAATGTCATATTGATTAGACTTTTGCGATAACCCTGAATCTATTATTTTAATATATTATACTATAAATTAAATTCAAATTTAGACTAAAATTCTAAAAAATTATTTAAAAGTAAAATTGAGTTTAATTTCAAATATCTATTGAGTATTTGACAAAAGACTAGTTTGAAAATGTAAATACTGTATACTTAACAAGGACATTCTAATAATAAATAAATATTGTCAAGCTAAGTATTCATCTGAATTAAAACACTTCTCATATGAAGATTCAAATTAAATGACTTTTGTTTTTATAAAACATTATTAAAACTTCAATAAAATGACAATCAATTGAATCTAAAGTAATAATAAGTACTAATAATTGATTAAATGATTGATTGAATGATAATTACATAATGTTTTGAATTAATTTGAAAGTTTAAACCCTTTATAGCAATAACGACATGAGTTATCAATGAATAAGTACTCAAAGGGTGAGAATTTCAATCATTGAATGATAGGCTTAACTAAAATGTATTAAACATTGTATGAAATGATATCGAAATCAATGATAGAGTTATTGCTTAATAATGTTGAATGACATCCAATGTTCCAAAGCTTTCTAAGTCAAGCGCCGCAGCTTCCAGTGCTGCCTTGCATTCAGCCCATGGCTGTAAGGGATTTGTTTGTTCAAAGTTTGCAGACGTAGGACTAGAGGGTTGAGTGGATGTGGCAGAACAGGAGTTTATAGTTTGATGATTATTACCACAATTGGCTGACTTTGTGTCGGTATTGGGTCTGGAATTCATTGGAGTGGTTGATGTGGTTATGTATGCTATAGGAGGAGATGGATCACAATTGGCATTGATTTGTCTAATGAGAAGATCTGTGCTTTGATTGTCGAGATTAGCGACAGTTGAGAAGGTATGCCATTGATTCCAATCCGTGTTAACAGTCGTTGGGTTAACACAAGTGACGACATTATGTGTCGCTGAGATCACATCCGAACCCAAATTAGGTCTAATCGCAAGACAATTAATATGACGGGTCACTCCATTCTGGAATATTCCTGATTCTTCGAGAACTGCAGTGACCGGGGATGTATTGGCCACCAAATGCAAGGAATGGGGCTCAACAGCAGTCAATTGAGCGGTTGTTGCGGTGCTGTCACTGATTGACAGACTTGAATCAGTTGTATGAATGACAGGATTGGTATAATTAGTCAACTCATTGAGGTCTGCGTCCGTCAGTATAGCGTTCCAACAAATGTCATTCCCATCTGTTTCAAGCATACAGGCATCAGATGCCGACTCCGTTATGCAAACTTCATTTCCATAGCCGGGATGAGAGAGATGTGTCTCTGACTGCGAGCCTTGCATTGTATACGTATAGGAACTGCATTGACCTACCTGTGCCACTGGTTCTATACTACTGACTGCTGTAACCAACTCTACCACATCATTGGCCGCCTATTTGTGCAATCAATTCAAAGAATATATTAATTAAATACATAAAAAATTAATAAATATTTCAATACCTCTCCATAAAGAGCATAGGATTCAGTAGAATTGGGTGGAGTGTCGTGTAGTAGTGAAGTGTCGGTGCCGTTAGAAACAGCCTTTGGTTGCGAACAATCATTCTTTGAATTGTCTTTCTTTCGGGACTAATGTTTGATTCAATTTATAAGTAATTAAAGTTTGAATCGATTTTCAAAAATAACAAAAATTTAGTTTAAATTCAAAATATTATTAATTTTATCCAAAGTTTGCACAAAAAGACTCACTTTTTTCCTGAAGGGAGTTCCCGTGCCGTTGGATCCATTGGAGCCCCTCTGACTTGGCCTACGTTTCTTGAATACCCCGTCGACCAGAGAGTCTGCATAGACGGGGTCTAACCTCCAGAAGCCACCCTTACCAGGCTCATCCTTATTCCGAGGGATTTTGATGAAGCATTTATTTAACGACAAGTTATGACGAATTGAGTTCTGTTTAAATGATAACAAATCTTATGAATGAGTCGTTAAATGATTACTAAATATAAAAACAATTATTTGATATTTAAATAATAAAATAACAAAAATGTCTTTCAATTCATTAAAATTAATATCAAATTAATCGCGTGTTTATGAGTGAAGAAAATATTTTATGACTAAAACATAAATTCTTTTTAATATTAGTTATAATAATAACATTTTTAGCACTAATTGTTTGGTTTACTCTACACTACAGTCGAGAACTGCTTTTATGAGTCGTTCCCAAAGTAAAGTAAATACCGATTCAAACACACATTTATTTTGATGAATATCGCAATAATGGAGACTATAATCAAATGAATTGTGAATTGGAGTGGAAATTGTAATATTAATAATGAATATTGATTTCTACCAGGTATTAGGTCAGCGACTTTGCACTGGTGTTCATGCCATCAGTTTTATTCTCTATTTTAAAGTTTTAACTCATTTTTGAAAAACACTCCGAAATTGAGTTCAAAATTAATTAAAACAAAAAACACTTTATTTAAATAATTAACTTGAACATATTTTCATTGTTTTGCATTTTTACTTAACGCTATAAAATCAGGAAAGTATATATCAGTATCCATCAGATGATGAATAGAAATTATCTTACTCAGTCTTCAATGAGAAAGAATATTCTGTAAAAAATAGTTTTTCAAATTGTAATGAATTTTCTGTAAGTATTGTAAAACTATTGAAACATTACTGAACTCTAAAGTCTTTGATTCAATAAATTTTAGTGAAATTGAGTTCAAATAAGATACGAATGAAATGAAATGTTGTTATATCTTTGAATAATGAATGTATGGATTGAAGTCAAACAGTGTGGAAGGAAAGTGTCTTTTGTGTCAATAATGGCAAAAATATATATAAACTTTTGGATAAACAACAAAAAGGAGCGAAAGTTTTGTTGAGTTTTGTTAACGATTTCTCTATTATTTTCTCTTAAAATCGATTTTCTTTTCATTTGTATTACAACTAATCAATCGATGTTCAGATAAGTCATTGCTTTCAACGGCTCTATCGGTCTATGCGTTGATAAATCATATATTTATTGAATAAAATGTCAACAAAAATAGAAAATATGAAAATATTTTATGACATCAATAGAGAAATACACAAAACAGACGATCGACTTATGGATAGGAAATGATAGAAACCATCGATTTTAACCATAATTTCAACATTTCATCTCAAAAATAATTAATAACTAAACTTATAATACAATGCTTTTTACAAACCTTTCAATAATTCATAAATCTATTCAACATTTCTTATCTTATATAAAAGATTTGTTACAATTATGAGACTTTTCTTATCAGAAAGTAAATCCTAAAAATCCTAAAAATTTAATTTAAAAAGTGATTATTAAGTCTAAATTTACATCAATTTTAAGTTAGTATTGATTTAATAATTAAAATTAATTTCATTATTAAAGTTAAAAAATTATTCAAATATCAGAAAAGATAACATTATATTAATTGTGGGAAAGATATGCAAAATGATTGAAATACTAAACTCCGCATTAATGCATTAATATAAGAATAAGTTCAGGGTGAATTAATTTAAATAAGATGATTATTGTTTGCTATTTACTTAATTAAATGATTAATTAAGTTATCAAATGTTCATTCAATGAACTCTGAAGTGTTCATCATTGAAGTGATTTGTGACCAAAAGTCTGGTATTTCTTATAAATACAACAAAAGGGGTTGAAAGGGGTTGAAATCGTTTAATAGCTTTTACAGCCATTTGATCGCGTGATTTGTAATTTGCGACACAAGAGTCGTGTCATTAGATTTCTGTAGAAAACAGTTGAGATATTAAGGAAAATAATTTATATAATAGACAACTGAGTGAATGAATGAGTGAATGATAATAATTGAGTGCAAATCACACGCTATTTGTGTTATAAATAGGATTTAATTGGATTTGAGTTCAATATCCAAACCATATTTCCATCACTTTATCCATTGATTGTTTTCATTATAAATTCAATTGTCTTTAGAAAAAATGATTGAATTTTGTTAACATTCAACACAAAAGTGCTGTACATTTGAGAAGTGTTTTACTGCTTATCAATAATAATGACTGAAATCCTAAATATATTTGCTTTCAATTCACTTATTATTTATATTAAAACAAAGTTTAATTAAAATTTATGAAATGTTTTCAGTTTTTTGGATTATTTCGTAGTTTTTCGAGGAAATTATCAAATAAGAGGGGAAAGGGAGGGATAGGGAGACCACAAAAGAAGATGGAATAATATAGGAATGGATCAATACATGGCTTGTGCGCACTGGACGGTTGGAAACGTTGCTCTAAATTGTCCGCATCTGACAATTCACATAACTTTAGCGAAAGAGAAGAGAGGAAAAGATTGAGAGCCGCCCTCTCAGCACAGTTAGCTATTCTTTGCTCTATTCTATCAAATGATAGACTCTATGCCCAACCGAGCGTTCGTTGCAATCATATAGAGTGCTATTATAATGAATCCTATATCGGATCACAACTTAACTGCACAAACAAATTTAAGCAACAAAATAGTAAAGGAATGGATGTGTGGCCATACCTGCCAACTGGGATCAGCGTTTTTATAATATAAGAAGTTTTCGCGAATCCATTTGTAAATAGCACTTAAAGTCATCTTATTTTTGTTAGCCTTCATTGCCATACAAATAAGGGTTGCATAAGAATAAGGGGGTTTTACACTCCCATTGGTCTTATAGTCTATGCTTTCGCTTGCGTTTGTTTGCGACGTCTTCTTAGAACTGTTTGAAGCACTTGATTGAGACCTCCCGTCCCTCTGGGTCTGGAATAATGAGTGAATCTTTTGTATATTTGTGTTCTGAAGGCTTTCGAGAGTCGTTGAGACAATGTTTTTACAGTTCATGTGTTTGTTATTAATTTGAGTATTAGTCGCACAATTAGATGAACAGACAGGACTGGCCGGTGGTGTAGGAGGTGTGGGTGCCCCGAGTCTTGTCATACACATATTAAGGTTCTGTAACCAACTCAGACTTGTCAACCCGTCGTCAACATTAGGTGAAGCGTTAGAATTGGATTCATTTGTTGCCTTCATTAACATCACTGAAGAAGTTCTGTCTCCCCATCCGGTGCTTGTAAAGTGATAGTTACTGGCCGTCACTGACATAACGGTTCAAAATCTAAATCAAATAATTTCTGATTAATTTGTTTTCAATGGAAAGTAGTTTTCATTCAAATGTTTCATCAAAACTCAAATATTCTTATATTAATTGAAAAACAGGTGGAAATTGAAAACCATTTGTAAGGAATATAAGGGTTTTTATTATTCTTCAATCAATTGTGATAAGAGAGCGAACATAAGGTAAACTCAGTGCCAATCGTAAAGAATAGGGGGTTATATCTCACGCACCGGTGCCTCCATTGCATGCTATGTACAGCCTATGACTTACTATCTCTATATTTATTACAAATAATTGACTTTTCTATCGGTTAATGAAAATTCAAAAAATCATTTCAATTCATTGAAACCTTTGTCTGACTTTCATCACAAAACTATTCATTCATTCACTTCATATGATTTGATTCAATGTTTGTCAATAAAAATAATTTAGCATGATAAATTAAATTCTAGAATTTTCTATTCTACATCATATATTTCTTCATTAAGAATAGCAATGTCCATTAAGAGCACTTTGATAATAGAAAAAGTGCTGTATTGTTATATGAATCAATATTTAAGCAAGTTCATTTATCGAAATAAGAAAATGATAACAAAACAATTTTAACATATTATAATCAAGTTAAATCAAATTATTATAAATGCTAAAAATATATATAATTTAAATTTCATTTTTACAGAAATATACCCTTAATTACAGTGCTTTTAAATATTCATAATTTTTACAAAGAATAGTTGAAAGAGCTGTTGAAATGTATGAGTGATTGAATGGTTTTATCAATTGATTCACAAATTACTCAAAAGACACTCAAATTTAATATTCATTTAATACTTATTGTATTTGTTTTTCATAACATCTAATAAAATAAGACTAAAACTCAATATTAATCCAAAACTTTAAGCAAATATTGAATGCAATGAATAAAATACACAAACATTTAAACATTTAATTTACTTATTATAAGAAAACACTTATTTGTGACGACTATTGAGAGGAATTGTAGGAAAGGAGAGGAAAAAGCATTCATTTTTGTATTGATTTTTCTCTTTCTTTGTTATTTTGTAATATTTCAGAGATTATATTGGATTTCATTTAATTATGAAATTAATGACAAATAAAGTCAATAATAATAATAATTTAAGTCTAAACCCAATCCCTTTGAGGAAAGTAAGGGTTGAATAACATGTTATTTATTATCAAAAATTCAATTTAATGTTCAATTATTTTGTGTCAAATATTTCGGACACAACTACTAATTGTAAACTCATATCACGTCTGCTATGATCTGCATCTCTGAGCCATTTTTGGCGGATGTTTGCGTGATCTCATGCATACTATTGGACCCAGAAATCACTTTTTGCTACCTTTTTCTGCCTTTTCTTTATTGCACTCAACTCTCAAAACCAAACTATCGATCGATTGAATAATGAGTTGAAGTGAAGTACAGACCGTTCTCTCTATAATGAGATTCTCATACAGTTTGGGTTAAATTTGAATTCATATGAAAACGTATGAAATAAATGCAAAATTCAAATGAAAACTATTTTTGTTATTATAATTGTCATCAAAATTATTCAAATGAATGTCTAATCAATAATTGATACAAAATTTACTAACAATTCAGTCATTGTTTATAATTAATGATCAGATTATTGATTTGAAAATCTATCCATCAATGCATCAAAACTTTGAAAATAATTGTTTAAATTTAAAGTCCATTACTGAAGCAATTGTGTAACCGATTGGACAACACTTAACCCAAACTATAAATAAAGTCAATTCTTCACTCAATTCAATACAATTGAGAACACAATTGACTAAAAGTCTATTGAAAGCAATCATTGCTATCATTGAATGGCTTATTATTACTGCAGTTGTGATGACGGCTGTGTTGGGGCTAATGTAACTGAATACCAGAATATAGGGAGAATGGGAGCACAGGGAGGCACGCAAGACAAGTTTCATTACCTGTATTGCATTAAATGACAAACGTATGGCATTCATGGCATCGGAAAAGATCAACGTTTTAGCCATACTTTCCTCCACTCTATGGCATAGAGTCTATTGTTTGTCAAAAAATCTATATTTCATTAATTTATTCTTCAATTGTATTCATGTTTTCATATTTTAATAAATATATATATATTTTGTTACAAATTCTCAAAATTTGAAATTCAAAACCAAAACCAATGAATCATTTATTAGTCAAAACATATTTATTTCAATTAACTATCGAATGATTTGTCCTTTCATTCAATCACTCAATCAGTTTTCGTTATTAATAAAAAAAAGTGTTAATTCATTAGTGAAAGACTTTTTTATCATTTGATTAATTAAAACATATATTTCTTTAAAGTTAAAAAATCTTATGAAAAATGTAATTCATTTCACGTATTCTTAAATTTTTACGTTTAAAATCAGATTTAAACAAAGATTGCTATCTTTATTGATACCTAATAATGGTTCAACCTTGCACAGTTATTCATCACTCAGAGAGGGTACAAAGATAAAATAACAAATATTTACTTTGGTATTTTGAGCCTTGGTCATCACTGTATCACAAAAAAATACAGTATATCTCATAGATTGAAAAATATATTTTGAATGACATTGTTAACTTTGATAGAACTTTACTGTTCTTAATGTACAGATGAGTACAATATCTATATATTTCTCGTTTTCATATAAATCTGATAAAATTTGTCTGAAATTTAATTCAACTTTTAAACTTATAATTTTATATTGATATTATTTAAATGAGCAATGTACTGTAGTTTTAATTAATTTATTATTAAATTGAATGAAAAAATATCGTAAAATAAGATAAAAGTCTATAAATTATAAAAAATAATTAAAAAGTGAAGCAATTCTTAAAATATTGATAATTAAAAACGACTGCAAATGAGTGGATGTGTGAATGTGTGGCACAATGTGTGCAATATTTCCCATGAATTGATCCAATTTTTTCACCGCATTTGAATATAAGACCATTTATACAGACCTCCGACACGAAAAGGCGCGAATCGGTAGCTCTACTCGTATTGAGTGAAACACACAATACTCTAATGTTTTGATAACTATTAATATGTTATCACAAATACAGGTAAAAATAATAATTATCCGACAGCACAGGCAGCTGTCCAGACATTGTTCAATGCATCACTCAATGGACTCAATATCCCGTTGAGAGGGAACTAAACTATACTATTATTACTGATAGCGGAAAGGATCGGATGCAGGAGTTTGCACATCAACGCAACACAAACTCAATCCATTTTAAAGTCGGCCGCAATGCTGAGGCTATCGGTGCGTAGCGAGGGTTGTGCTCACTTCACCCATACCTGCAGTTGTGTTAGGTTTTAAATATTCAATACTAAGTTGTGGCACAGTTTGGGTGAAAATGCTGTTTATATTGTTTGTAAGGTTTGCACGCGTTTTCCATATAATAACAATCAAAATAAATTGATCGCAATTATTATTGAGTGACCAATTATGATGCCATACCTCTGGGAAAGGTAGCCAAATATATCCTATCACTCCATCCCTACAACTAAACTAACTCTATATGTATTTCCAATTCATAAAAAAACTATTTTTTCATTTCTTCGTCAGAAATATATAAATATTCAAAACATTTCTAAGAATTTCTAAGATTTCTTCAATTCTTACTAAGAATTGCATAAAAATTCAATAAAACTATACATTTGTTAGACTCGAGTGCTTTCACACACAGAAGAGTCTAATAAAGTGTTTATCAATAAAATTCTTACAAATTCTGTTCAAATTCTTTATATAATTATTGTTTCAAATGAATGAATAAATTAAAAGACAATTATATCTAGAGTTAAATATAATTGCCTTAAATTTGATTGATTTGAATCGTAAACCAATTTATGTTATATTTTTGTTATAAATAATTAATTGCTTTTTGAAGGGCTTTAAAAATTGTTTAAATATAAATACTATTGAAATAAAACTTACCTTTTATTTCATCAAATATTTTATCGATGAAACTGAAGAGTAATTTGAGTCTAATATGGCGTTCAATTGGCGGAGCGTTTGGAACAAAGATTTCATTTCATTATATGATTCCTATTATTAAGGAATTGGATGTCATTTAAAGCTTTTTTTAATTTCGGAAACTTTTGCTCAAATTTATGGACAATTTTCCGAAAATTTAGAAAACAGTGAATAAATAAATAAAAAACAAATGAATTACAAGAAAATGAAGTTTTAGTGTAGTTTCGGCTAAAGTTCTGAATCCGATAGAGAATCGGAATATAATTCGCGCAGAATTGACTCAGAGTTGAATCACACCTGCATTATATGGTATGGTATGTCGTTGTATGACAATCATCATTGGCCACACCTGTCCCACCACTTCGGCTCTCTTACCAATGGCTAGAGTTCGCACATGAGCTCAACTTATATACAGTTTTATTGAATTTGAAATATAAATGAATTTCAATATTCAGTATTGAATTCAATGTGAAAACAGACGTTAATTAGGATTTCTTTGTGAGTCATGCGATCTGTTTATCACTTAATACTCCTTTCAAAGGATAACAGCATTTAATCGATTCAATGATCCGATAAATCATTTCAATATTCAATTCAACAAATGTTTAAATATTTAAATCAATTAAAAATATTATATTAAGTTTGCATTCATTTTATTTTTACACATTGATAACCCTTTCCCTCCAAACAGTTGCTCAATATATTTGTGGTATTTAAACATGGTCAACTATTTTAATTCAATACAATGTGTAATTGATTTTAAGTTTCTTATAGTTTCTGAAAATACTATCATTAAAACTCAATGACAAGAAACAGAACCACTTGTGCTCTCACTATAATTGATAGCACAGTCAACACTCATCAGTCCTTCAAACGATTTAAACGAAAATTCTACATTTCTTAATGACGAGAGTTCTCTATGAATGTAACCAAGATTAAATCATTAGTCATGCAGTAATCAAAGCTTTTAAACAAAATCTCATAATTTTATGACTTTTATCACTAAAAGTGTAGAGTTGTTTGAAAAGTGGTCCTGGGTTACATTTACAGTATGTTTTCAAAATCAATTGTTGAATGAATTGTTTGAAAACAAATGAAGTATTGTTTAAAATAAATAACTTTCCAATCGTTTTATTATCGATTCAATGATTGATTGAATGAAATCCGGATTTAATTTATTACAAATCAATAACTCATTGAAAATACAATTATTTTATATTAAAAGCAAATAAACTATAATTTCATTCATTTTTGTGTGAATTTAAAGACAATATTATTAATGAATGAAAAATCTATTTATTGTTTAAAATCTGTTTTCAATTGACTCTAAAATGTAATCAAATTTCATTCAACGCTTTATTTCCTTAACTCAGCCATTCTGTTGAGAGCACTGCCGGCTCTAAACCAATCCAGTTGTAAGTCATTCAACGTATGGTTTAGCATAATATCGTCGGTCGAGCCGTCCTTATGTTTCACTTGACATTTGACGGGCTGTTGGTTCACAATAAAAACAAATTATATAAAACTAGTGAACTGTCAATCAAGACATACCTTTCCCGGCGCTAACTCCTTCAGATTGAGTAAAGATATTTTATCGGTCGGTTGTATTTTGTCGTAATCACTGGCCTTTGCAAACGTGAGGGGAAGTAAACCCTGTTTTTTGAGATTAGTTTCTGAAAAATAAAAAATTTAATTAAAGTTTGAAAACACTTTGAATTAAAACTCAATCTAACCGTGAATTCGAGCAAAACTCTTGACAATTATAGCCCGACCTCCGAGATGTCTGGGTTCAAGAGCCGCGTGCTCTCGACTACTGCCTTCGCCGTAATTCTCATCTCCGACTGCAACCCATTTAATACCCTTTGCTTTGTAATGTCGGGCGACGTCGGGCACTGAACCCCACTCTCCGGTCAATTGATTCTTAATTTTATTCATTTCATTATTTTCCGAATTTACGGCTCTTTTGGACAAAAATTAAATATATTTTAACAAAAATTAATTTAAAAATAAGTTTCAGAACACAAACCCTATGAACATATTGTTGGAGATGTTGTCCAAGTGACCACGGTACTTAAGCCACGGTCCCGCAGCACTGATGTGGTCAGTAGTGCACTTTCCCTTCACTTTAATGAGGACAGTCATGTCTGTCAAGTCTTTTCGGTCCCATTTGTCAAAAGCGGTCAACAGTTGCAAACGATTGCTCTTAGGATCGACGTCCACTGAAATACCGGAGCCATCGGTCGGTGGGGTTTGGTAAGTGTCTTGTCCTGGGTCAAACCCACGGCTCGGCAACTCATCGCCTGAAGGGGGTTGTAATTTAAATTTTTTTCCGTCAGCGCCTGTAAGTTCATCTTTAAGAGGATTAAAGTCAAGTCGACCGGCGATTGAGAGAGCGGTCACTAATTCGGGTGACGTTACAAATGCATGAGTGGCCGGATTGGCGTCATTACGACCCGTAAAGTTTCGGTTATATGACGAGACAATTGTATTCTTTTCCCCCTTTTTTATATCCTTACGATCCCACTGTCCAATACAAGGGCCGCAAGCGTTGGCCAATACCATTCCACCAAACTTTCTGAGCACTTCCGCCTGTCCGTCCCTTTCTATTGTGGCTCGAATTTGTTCAGAACCCGGAGTTACAGTGAAAATGGATTTGGATTTCAATCCGTGCGCTAACGCCTGCTTTGCAATACTGACCGATCGGTTCATGTCTTCATAACTACTGTTAGTACAGCTGCCGATGAGTCCGACCTTAATGTCTATCGGATAACCGTTTTTCTTGGAATTCTCTCCTAATTTTGATATCGGATGCGCCAAATCAGGAGTGAAAGGTCCGTTCACATGGGGTTCCAGTTCTGACAAATTGAGTTCAATCACCTGATCATACTTTGCCCCTGAATCAGGTGTTAACAGATCTTTATACTTATCGGCCATATCTCCGATCTCTTTACGATTAGTGGCCGACAAATAGTCTTTCATTCGTTTATTATACGGGAAGACTGAAGTCGTGGCACCGATTTCTGCCCCCATATTACATATCGTTCCCATTCCTGTACACGAGATCGAATCAACGCCGGGACCATAGTATTCAACGATAGCACCGGTTCCTCCCTTAACGGTCAGTATATCTGCGACTTTAAGAATAACGTCTTTAGATGACGTCCAACCGGTCAGTTTGCCCGTCAAATGGACTCCAATTACATTCGGACACTTCACTTCCCATGGGATGTCTGCCATCACATCAACCGCATCGGCGCCGCCGACACCAATACAAAGGCCACCTAAGCCGCCGCCATTAACGGTATGACTGTCTGTGCCGACCAGCAGAACCCCAGGGAAGGCATAGTTTTCCAGAATTATCTGAAATATTGTTATAACTTATTGTTCGGCAAATTATACGCGAAAATGAAACACTAATTCAATTGTCACACCTGTACTGCCGGTGCAATCATGTGATTGCAATTCAATACTTTTAGTCAACAATGAAGTTATTAATCAATTATTTTAATTAACATTCAATCAAAATGACCTCAAATTGTAAGACAATTGTGACAAACAGTGCAATACCTGATGAATAATACCGGAACCGGGTTTCCAAAAGCCGACCCCATATTTGGCGGAAGCTGTGGCCAAGAAGTTGTAAACTTCTTTATTAATATCCTTAGCTCTGGCCAAGTCTTTATCGCCGCCCAACTGTGCTTCAATCAAGTGATCGCAATGTATGGTTGAAGGGACGGCCACTCTTTTGAGGCCACTAGAGATGAATTGCAACATGGCCATCTGTGCGGTGGCATCTTGCATACCAACCCTATCGGGCCTCAAACGGAGATAACTTGTGCCGCGAACTATGTCCTGGTTTTTCGGGTCATCCAAATGGGAGTACAATATCTTTTCCGACAAAGTCAGCGGTCGGTTGAGTCTAAGCGTCGGTTAAATGATTACAATTAACAATAAAACCCTATTTTGAGCTCAAAATCAAACCTTTTTTTAACGATTTGTAAATTGTTTTGAAGTTTTTCGTAAGGAATGAATGAATTTTTGTCGAAACGACTCATTGAGACCTAAATTAAGAAACAATTAATTGAAGCAAAAGTTGAGACCAAAAGACAATCCAAAGACAAATGAATACCTGATTTGCAGAGCATTTGGATGTCCTGTGAATGAGTCTTATTTGTCCAAAAGTAGTGGCGTTTAAGACCTTCTGTTGTGAAGACAATTGAATTACAATTAAATGAATGAAACGTTAAATGCATTTATGTTTTGATTTTGTCCTTCAGTTGTCCCACAAATGCATTGAAGGCTTGATTTGCAAAACATAAACAGATTTAACACTCAATTGATTGATAAAAACCTTTGATATTATAAAAGCGTTTATTTGAGACATATTTGAGACTAATTTGACACTAATTTCACAGCAATTGAAACGATTGTCGCATAAATTGATTCAATTATTAAATACTTCTTTGAATTCACAGAATATTTGTGACAAATGTGTCCACAAATGACGACAATTCACATCAATTCCTATCAATGGATGTCTTCTCCAGAATATTAAGCATTCAATCACTGCTTCAATGATTCAGTGATTCATTCAATCATTACTTATATATGTATTAAAAGTTGTTTTAAATTTCATTAAAAGTTATGAGTATTTCATAATAACTCAAATCAATGACTGCTTCGTTGGTCTTATGTTTCAAATCACATATCAATTGACATTGAATTCAAAACTGATAAGTCTTGTAGACTCTAGTCATCAGACGATTCCCTAAGCCTTCAATGAATTGATAATAAGTTTGGTTTCAATTCATTTCATAATATTTTGTATTTTTCCACAAATACTAAACTTTTTCAATACTTTTGACCCTATTTTCACTTATCTCTCAACATATTTGATATGAAGTAATAAAGGTAAGTCTGAAATCAGTTTTTAACATATCTTTTGTCAAAACGTCTGAAAAGTAAACACTTTTTATAAATAATTA